>JANTQI010000099.1:98143-122257 GCA_032988985.1 Emmonsiellopsis sp. PD_5 | reverse complement strand
GGGGGGGGGGGGGGGGGGGGGGGGGAGGGGGGGTGGTGGGGGGGGGGGGGGGGGGGGGGGGGGGGGTGCAAGCCCAGAACAAGCAAAGTGAGTGTCTGAGGCTTGTTCATTCAACAGCTTCATTACAATGAATGGAAAGCAGCTTTTTATGAGCAGGGAGATGGAAAATGATGGTGATCTATCTCTTGTCATATGGACACCCCAATTTGATTTGATTTTTTCATAAATGCACTCCATAATCTTTTTGAATTTAATAAAGCTACAAATTTTATGAAGTAGAGGAACGGCTCAAACAGCTGCTCCAGTGGAGAAAAAAAGGGGGAATCCTTAGTACATGTAGCAACTGGGCAACTAAAGGGTAGATTGTCTAAATTATTGCTAAAAGTGTGCTGAGATCCAACTCTTGCTATTCTTTTATGCCCCTTTTCCTTCCTTCTCCCTCTGATTCATAAAAGACTTTCCCTGTTCTTAAAGGAACGATGTCCTCAGAAACTGACCAATATGCTCAGCATTAAAAAAAGAGATAAGGTATCCATCCACTTCCCCTACTAGACTCAGTACTTGCCAGCTCCAAATCATTCTAGTGTGTGGCTTGAATGTGGTGGTGTGGTTGGTAGTCATCATATATCATATACTATTACTAGTTCAGAGACATGCCAATGCTGAGATCGGGTCCTCTCAGTGACAATGATAACCCCCCTTGGATCCTAGCAGAGTTCTAAATGGATATATTGAACCAGTGTATGCATGTATGACTGTCATTCTTACAGCTACCCAATCATCCGACGTTGCGGTCGTCGCCTTTCAGGCCGTATGTCAACTCTCTAGTAGTAGGTATATCCCAATCGAACCGTTCCTCCTAAAGGCTTTCTGTAAGCGACTAAGGTGATATCTACTTTAATAGTTTTTAAAATGGTGGGTAGGTTTAAGCAGTAGTTACGTCCTACATTTATAAACGCCTACGTCCCTTGAACTTACCCAATATTCATAGAAAGGTAAACACCCCATAAAAAGAGTCCAGCCCAGTAATCCCAAGTAAACCACCTCACTGATCGACAGACATTGACTGCAGCCAGTGAGATATATTAGCCCTTTGCCTCTGCACGAATGAACTTGAAGTGCTCTTATCGTCTGACACTGTATCTTCATTCTCAATGTTGAGCAAGAATTCTAGCCATTCATGAGGCCACAACTCTCTATCCTCCAATCTTACTCCGTCATTGAAGAATATCCATTGAAAAAGGTTTCGAGTAGCGCATTCGGAAAGCCCTTCATCCAAGGACTTATTCGATATCTGGAGGCGGCTGACGAAATGTTGGGTCCAAAATCTTAGGAGTTTCTGTTGGATTTTGTATTCCATTGCAACGAAGCCAAACGTCTATCTCGGGATTGTTGAATCGGAGGGACGCTTGGTGACAGTGCAAAACCATAGTCATCCAAACCCTTGCTTCCCTGATGGTCCTGCCAAACCCAGTGGCTGTAGGCTAAACGATGGCCGCATGAAACATGTAGCCTCACTTCAAGAGCAGTCTCATGGAGTTTCGCAACCCCAAAGGGAGGATAGGGAAATAGGGGCACAGTTGCATAATTTTCCGAGTTGAAATCTGTTATGTAGAGAAGGCGAAACTCATCTTCGCGAGGGATTACTTTCTCAAGCCTAATATTCCTTTGGATACTTGGCTTGCGGTGGAAGTTTGGATCCATAAATGATTGCGGGGACATTGTCCACACGGTTGCTTCAAGAGAAACTGGTGGTATGAATCTTGCGCATACCTTCAGTAATCTAGGTAGCAGTCCTGTTATTGCAGTGCCCAGCCAGAGTGATGCTAAATTTGGTCGCCGAGCAGCCATAATTTGCACAATGACGTGCCACTCCTTTTGATCGATAAGTTGCTGTAGCATGACCTGCAATGGGGTATGAAGCCATTCGCTGACGAGGTTGCAAGAAACACCAGGTTGCCAAAAGGACCCGAAAAGGGAAGAAGAAATCGCCCCTGATATACAGGATAGCGACATGAAATACGGAAGCTCATCAAAAGATGGAATTCGACTCATGTAACTCGAGTTAGGATCTCTGCTTGGCCAAGTCCCCAGCCGTGGTTCAGGTAATTGAACAGGAGCCCCGAATCTTTGGCGTCGTGGTATGGTCAGGGTAGCCACAAAAGCAATAATCAGCTGGTCAACCGCATCATGCATGTGAGCAAGCCGGAGAAGGTAGTCTCGAGCTCGGGCGGACGATGGTGGTTCAAAAGAGCCGGCCGGGGTAGATCCCGGTTCATTATGGAGGATAGTGAGCGATCTGTCATCATTCAAGTGGCAGGCCCACGGAGAGGAGTACACGCTATCGTCTCGGGTCAAAGTTGCTCGCCATCCACACCCTTTGGCGAGGATTGCCGCCCACCATCGCAACTCCTCTTCGTCGGCATCGCCAACGGGGATTAAAAATTCATGGTCGGGAGTATGTGGATGGATAGAACTTGAGATAGCTTTACTTTCGGTGTAGGACAATTTATCTCCATCATTCTCCTTGCGTAGTTCAAGGAGTCGTGCGGAGAGAACATATGACCAGCCCAAAACAAACACACAAAGATAGTTCCCCTTTGGTAGAGCATCTGATATAATGTCTAGTCCGGTCCCCTTGGGAAGAAATGCCTCTGAAAGCTTGCAGAATGTTGGTTGGAGTTCCCCGATGACTATTGTGCGCGAGGATGACCTCTTCACCTTCGAAGTGAGATCACAGCTAGATATCGAATTGATCTTCCACTGCGAGTAACCTTCTATGGATAAGCGGTCACGCTCAACGGTTTCAGTAACACTGGAACTATCTGGTATAGCAGGGGTCTTGTGTAGAAGAGTTCTGATATTGGAGCAGGAATCGGGAAAACATGTTGTGGTTCGGGCGGCGGAGAGCAAGGAACTCCAAGTGTTCTGTGAGTGAAGCAAAATCCGCGAGGCTTCTTGGGGCCTTGGGCGAAGCAGGTCGTCTTTGCTAGACCTGCGCTCTTTGCAACCAGGCATGATACAAGGAGCGTAGACAAGTTCAAGTTGTCAATGGAGCATTCGAGCATGCTTCCAAAGGTTCCAAGGACGCAAGGTTGAGATTAGCTAGTCTTAATCCGGCCTAGGCTCAAAGCGTGAGCGGAGTGCGTGGAGAGAGCCACAGAGGTGGGTGCCCGCAAGAATTGGCTGGGCAACTTGTTCCTCCGTTCTTTTTTGTGTCTTTGGGGACGGATGTCTGTCACTGCAGACGAATTTATATATATATCATGAAAGGACAGGGTGTTACAGAGCTAAGAATGCAGCAGTTTATTAGTTTTTCTAAAGACTTTAATAACTTGAATAATCTCTTTTTTTAAACTGTCAAGCTACTGCTGTATGCCTTGAATGGCATATCAGCGGCTGGTGATATCTGTTATGAAAGTATCTGGGAAGATGGGCCGAGTTTGTGGAACTTGATCGAGCCACCGACTCCCTGGTTGCTTTCAGGCAACAACCGAGAAAGTACCACATTGCACGGAATTGTCGTACCATTCAGCAAATCCTTGAGTATATCAGAGATCACCATCAGTGAGAGGCGGGGGAGCCAGCATTTTGTTGATTGATTGCCTTGATGACATTCTGTGATATTGGTGTCAGCATATTGAGTATCCGCCGTCTACTCTTTACTCCGAGGGCCGATCCCAGAATGTCTCTTCTCTCGATTTGCGCAGCAAGATAATCCCAGGCAAATG
The DNA here is from genome assembly GCA_032988985.1 of Emmonsiellopsis sp. PD_5. Taxonomy (NCBI): domain Eukaryota; kingdom Fungi; phylum Ascomycota; class Eurotiomycetes; order Onygenales; family Ajellomycetaceae; genus Emmonsiellopsis; species Emmonsiellopsis sp. PD_5. The sequence continues at coordinate 118,526 of JANTQI010000099.1, read as the reverse complement.
TCTTGTCACCATTGAAGTTGCTGCTGTTGCTGTCATTGCTGTTGTTGCTGTTGTTGCTGTCATTGTTGTTGTTGCTGTTTCTGTTGTTGCTGTCATTGCTGTCATTTCTGTTGTTGCTGTTGTTGCTGTTATTGCTGCTACTGCTGTTGCCTTCTTCGACGTCGTTTTTAAATTCAAAGAGCAGTTCTATCGGAACCCGCCGTTTCCAAACGTTCGTGGGAAAGTTTTCACCTAATGCAATGAGCATATTCCGCGCATCCATAAGGCAAAGATGCTCCGAAATGAGATACTTGATCTCGAGTGGAACTTTGTGTTGAAATATATTGTTGCAGGAGTCTTTGCCATTTCCGTGTGCTTCCATCTGCTTCCTTGCTTCAAGCAGCTTGCTGGAATCCCGAAGCAACCTCTCCACTTCTGGTATGAACAGAGGATCCATCCGATTGTAATAATCGTCCAACTCATGATAAAACATAAACTCAAACCACCCGGGTGGGCGTCCATGATCTCCCTTGTATGCATCATTTGCTAGTATATCATTCCACTGGTCCCGTAGAGCAGCAACAATCTTGTCCAAGTGTAACATGGCCTGTGTTGGCCCTATAATACGCTCAACCAAGTCCCAGCATCGGGAATGAAGGACGTAACCAGGAATGCCGGACCTAGGGTTGTCATTAAAGAAGCCATAATAGTTTTTCGAGAACGGATGTGGGACGGGATAGACACGCAGTGTCTGAGAATTTGCCTTGCCGGCCCCAAGACATGCAGTTTTTGGATCGCGGGGTGCGAAGAGATTCGCCTCCAGAGACCGGCCGCCGGGCATATATCCGATTCCTGTGAGCTGGTAGTTGTGTGGAAGGTCGCTCGGAATAACTATGTAATAGTTTGTGTTAGCAAGTAGTCCATATAATGTCCAGTTATCTTTTGCTGGCAGTTCGGAGGTTCCGGAAAGAATTCATTGCGGCTCTCCTTTTCCCTTTATCACTTACTAACTCGATAGAACAGTATCCACTCAGTGGCGCGAGAAAATCCAAAGTCAAGGTCAGATACCGGGACTTCCAAGGAGAATTTCCTCTCCCGTAAGCTTCGGACCCGCCTATACTCGTCCCAGGCGTCTTTCCATTCCTGTTTGGCGTAGACGAAATAAGGCGGTTCTTCCCTTGCCCATGTTGCACCCTCAAGACTATCGCCGCAAAGCCAACAAAAAATTGGCTCGGGGAATCTTGGGTACAGTCGTCCTAATTTGGGACGACGACGAGGCATTATGTTTCTCCTGTTGCTTTCTCCTGCGTTATCCATTAGTAAATAGTATCACTGGTATATAAATTCCGGGGCTCTAAAAAGGGGAATGGGGTTTGATGCTTGACATACTGCAACGTACGAATAGTATAGAAAAGATAGTGATGATGGATGGCAAGAGGTGACAATGTATGTATGTAATAATGTATGCATAGGGCGAGGTTGGCGGTGACGTCATAACCAAAGCCCCCGGGCCGACCTCAGCCGGGCGGATCAAGTCACATGATTGGAGTGATCAAATCCATCCATGGATGGATGATCCATCTGCTCCTCCTGAGTCCTTACAGGTTACTGACCGACAAAATAAATGTTGTGGGAGGCTGGTCGATGTATTGTGATCACTGTGACGGTAATGTGCCGACATGCAGTGGACGGCGCTTGCACTGGGCCAGGCTGTTGCTGGCGGGCGTGATTGGGCAGCCCCCGCATGCATCTTGTCTTCTCTTCTCCAACCACTGCGCGCCGTCAGCCAACCGCCCAGCCCTCGCTGCTGCTGGGCCAGGCTATATAGCCGCTGGTGTTTCCTCCCGTTCGTCCTCTGTTTCTCGCTCTGTTCTCTGTTCTCTGCTGCAGTCTGTGTTTCGGATTCTTGCCTCCTTTCCCCTTTTCTACTTTTTCTAATCTCCCCATTGCACGCGCTACTGATTGGCTGGTCCAGTCGCCCTCGTCTATTTTTATCCCCGTCTCTTTATGCGCTTTTCGGTGCAGCGTCATCGCAGTTATTTTCAGTAACACCCGCAGTCTAATTTTATCCGTCGCTCTCGTGGCCGCGCCCGACTCGACGCCGTCCATACCGCCAAAACCTAAAAGAAAAATAAATAAAAACACCTCTGTCCTGGTTTATCATCTTCGCGAGCTCCATAATTTCTACTTGCCCACCCATCATGTATGCCGCACGCGCTGCTAAGCCCAAGCTCTCGCTGAGCATTGCTGCTTCCACCAACTCCTCCCGCCCTGCGCTCTCCCTCAAGTCCCCAACAGCCATGGCCATTCCTCGCACGCCGCTGTCCCCGTCGCCTCTCAGTCCCACTGCTCGCAACACCAAACTCAACCAGCGAGGCTTCTCCACTACTGCGCAACAGGCTACCTTTGCATATGCCAACCCTGCCTCGTCGAAGAGCATCCTGAAGAAAAGCACCTCGCCAAGCAGTGGTCTCTCGTCCAAACGAATCCAGTTCAGCGGTGAGCCTGTTGTCTACTGTGTCACCCCAATCGAGAATACCGAAGACTACTACGGTGGCTACGTGAAGATGACCCGCGACGAACGACGATGGATGCAACGCTCGTAAAGTGAATCAACCGACTAGAATAATTCTACGTCGTTATCGCCACTTGGGACTTTGCTCCTTGTTGAGTTCGTCCCCATACCGCACACCCCATTGAGCGTTGTCGATGCCCAGCCACGATTCCATCTATTTGTGCTCATTCTGGGTTTCTAACCCTGAGCCAGTCGTTCGATTGAAACAAAAAAAAAAAGTGTCCCGAGAGACAGTATTCGATTATCCGCCGGCCGTACAACAGATGCACGTCAAGGACTCGCGTCCGGAGGGGATGAGCTCGTTTGATTTGTCGATGGGATCAATCTGTAGGGGATGAGAGTGAGATGTAAACGTATAGGAAGGAAAGGAAAGGAAAGGCGTTGATTTTTCAGACATGGGTTACGCTTTTACGATTTTACGCTTGTGCTCTTGATTTTAATGTTCATTTAAAACATGTTCGGATTTTTTTTTCCTTATGACGTGTCTACTATTTCTCTGTCTATCCTTGATCCCATATTCTGAACTTGGATATCCTTGTTCCACTTGTGTTGTGTAGTCAATCCAGGACACCCATGCGGGTATCGATTTACAATGACTATTGGTCCTAGTGATTCTCAACGGCTATCGGCCTTGCATGGTGACCGTCAAACAATTCAAAACGGGCGGCTTGTGCAAATACCTGTACACGAAGGCCTCCAATTGCAGCTCCGTCAATCCAATTGTAGCAAGCCCTGTATGCAGCTAAAGCAGGTTGTGCACTTGTGATGTGATATCGTGCATCCCATCCCCTTCACGTGACAATTACATAGATTGCCAAAGTATCCTACATCTGGGAGAGAAATAGACCTGAATCTCTCAAAACATCAATGGACTCATTATGCACCTTAAATGGATTCACTATACCAACTGCCCCCCCCTGAAAATGCTTGCTGGATATAGACCCACCGCCAAGCCCCGAGACATAGTCCCTGCCGATCCATACATTTTTTGTGCCCATCTCCCTCCCCAGCTAGGTTCTACATATCTCCATTCTTGTCCGCCATCCCACCACAGACAGTCGTTTCCACCAGCCTCTTCCGCCATTCTTCCTCTTGCATAGTCAATGTTTTCCCCTCGATCCGCGCTTCGAGGATTCTGCCGTCATAAACTACCGCCAAAGATTACCCTCTCTGGCCGGCGACATCTTCTCACCCTCGCTATTGAGTCGTCCTGGTACGCGATCCTTTCCAAGCATTGGTCGAAAGAGCACTTGCTAACAGTTCCATTGTTATGGCTTAATTCAGCGATGATACCTCCGTTGCTATTGTTGAAAAACATGGCGGCCCATCAGCGTCTCCGACGCGCTCGTCCCTTCATTTCCTAGAGAACATAACCGCAGACTCGAGGGAGTATGGGGGGATACATCCGATTGTTGCGCAAGATTCGCACGAGGAAAATATGGCAAAGTTGGTTAGCAAGGCCCTGAGACACCTTCCGCCAGCTGAATTTACCAGCGTGGAGGATGTGGACAGAATTATCGCCCTCCCATCAACTACTGGACGGACCGCGCATGACCTGCGACGAAAGCCGGATTTTATCTCTGTGACAAGAGGACCGGGGATGAGGTCGAATCTGTCTATTGGACTGGACACCGCAAAGGGCCTTTCGGTAGCCTACCAGATTCCTCTCGTCGGAGTCCACCACATGCAGGCACATCTTCTTACGCCTAGGTTAGCGGCTTCCCTCCAAGCAGAGCACAGTGAAGCAGGCACTGCCCTCAACTACCCGGACTTCCCATTCATGTCGATCCTTGTCTCTGGTGGGCACTCTCTGCTTGTCCATTCGAAGTCGATTGTGGACCACGAGATACTGGCCTCCACGTATGATATTGCCATTGGAGATGCGCTGGACAAAATTGCGAGGGTTCTTCTACCCGAATCATATCTCCAGCAATCAAAGACTACGATGTATGGGAAAATGCTGGAGTCGTTTGCGTTTCCCAACGGGCCCAGTGATTACGCTGACTACCGCCCTCGCGCGACACGGGGGGAAGAGGTTGTCAAGTTGAAGAATGACCAGTGGGGATGGTCGTTTGCGCTCCCATTTGCGGAAACGAAGAAGATGGAGTTTAGTTTTGCAGGCGTTGCATCAAGAACTCACAAACTTGTGCGAGACAAAAAGCAGAAATGGGAGGCTGAGGGCAAGACTGGAGATGGGTTCATGTCAGACGATGAGAGAGTCGCACTTGCGCGCGCCGCAATGACTATATGTTTTGAGCATCTTGCTTCCCGGACGCTGATAGGCCTAGATGCCCCAGGACAACAGCCGGGCCACAAAAATGAACTTGCAGACATAAATTACCTTGTCATTAGCGGAGGAGTTGGCGCCAATCAGTTTCTAAGAAAGGTCCTCCGCTCGTCTCTTGATATCCGCGGATACTCGCACGTTGGAATTGTCGCTCCTCCACCTTACCTGTGCACTGATAATGCTGCAATGATCGGATGGGCTGGGATAGAAATGTTCGAAGCCGGCTGGCGTTCCGATCTGGGATGTCGAGCTCTACGGAAATGGACACTTGATGCCAGAGCCGATGATGGTGGCATATTGGGCCCGGAAGATTGGATTAAATTTAATTGAGCCGCGGAGCCTCATGATTCGAGATGAACTGGGAGACAATTCCTCGAACACCCTTATGTTTTTGTCTTGTCTTTTTGACTGACATTATATTGGGAAATGAAAACTTTCATGGAGAAGGAAGTATGTTTCACATCTTGGAGACAAACAGGAAGACAGGAACCAGCGAAATCCAAACACGAAAAGGAAAAGAAAGAAAGAAATATGGGAAAACAACACTAATCAGCAGTGACAAAATACTACCTTTCACGCGCATACTCCTTTTCCGTGACCCTCTTCATACGGTTTTATCTTGGCCATGAAGCTCAATGATGGGTCACATATGGAAGCATCAGGCCCGATTGAAAGTAATAACCCAAGCAAGAAAGGAAAGAACTGTCCAAAAGCAAAATGCAGACCCGATGCAAGCTTATTAAGATACGTGAAAATCATCAAGAATTATGGAAACCCATGACCTCGTCGTCGAATACGTCTCTTCCCTACGTCATAGCCACCCACATCATGCCCGCGCCCACGATTCGCGTAGCTTTTAGCCAAGAAGATTATTGATTCTAAGCTTCTCTTCGTCATGGCTGTCATGGCTTCCACGACTCTCGTTATCGGGACTGTGTCTTCTCACAGAACTTTGCGTCGTTGCTGGAAGAAGATGGCGTGGGCGCTCCAAACACTATGTTGTTGAACTCGAGTGTTAATCTTTGGGTTTTGACAAGCACGTCCAGCCTAGGAAGATCCGGGTGCAAAGGGGAGCACGTTATTTGGGAGGGACAGAGTGCAACCTACCAGCCTTTCCACGTCCTCCCAACTTTCGCCTGTGGCTTCTGCCAGCGGCCGCCAGATATCCGATCGCATCTGGCTATACACCTTTGCAACTTTTTCGACGCGCTCGCCCTCCCACTCCGCACCCTTCCGTTTCTGGACGAGTCGTTCGAACCGCTTGCGGCAAGCATTAGGGGTCTTGACCTGGAAATTTTCCCTTTGTATTTGATTCCAGCCGAGGCCTTGGGCACGAGCAGACAGAAGAACTTCATCATCATGTGCTGACCACGGACCTGATTGACTGCTGGGCGTGGCGGGTGTCCCAGGTGACTGAGGTACTCCCCGCTCTGAGGACGACAGGCGGCGGTCGAACGTGGAAAGTGGTGGGCGCATGGACCTAGGAGACGAGGGATTATCCCAGGCTGGAGTCGGACGGTTTGTGGTTACTGCGGCAGCAGGTGTGCGCATTGAGTTCATGGTCGTGGTTGACATCGTTGGTCTCGATTTCGGGTCAGGGTAGGGCCTGGATCGTCTTGATCCTCGCGGAGGCGTCTGTTTTGGCATTTTTTCAGTTTTGTTTTCTGCGGACCAAAAGAGAATGAAGAGAAAGGAATATCTCTCGGCTCCGATCTTCTTCTCGGATGGGGAAGCGGGATTTCGCGAATGTGTGGGCTTTTGGAAGGGAAGCGAAGGCAGAGATTGTGGGACGATGATCGATCAACAATATTCTATACATGAAGGGATAGAATAATGCCTTCAATCTCCAACCCCGATGCCGTGCGTATATTATTCCGTCTCTCTCTATTGACAGGGAGGGGGAGGGATGTCTGGCATATGGATGAGGGATGGGGTGGGAAAGGAGCCCTGCGTAAATAAACAGCCGGTGGTACAAGATATATATGCGGCGAGGCAACGCACGCACTCCGAGAAAAAAAGAGAGGTAGGGGGACAAGGAAGGGAGAAAAACAAAAAGAAAGAAAAAGAACAAGAGACTAGACAACAGCCAGACACAGTGGACAGACAAGACAACCACGTGAAGGATGGCCCTGCAGAACTGCATAACAGGGTGGGACCCTCGACGGTTCAAATCAAACATAGCCTTGCTTGATTTGACATGGTGCCTTGTGTGTCAGCTGTATGCGTGGTGCTTTGTGTGCTTGTGTGTGTATATGTGTGTTTGATGGGGAGTTTTTTTTGTTTTTTGTTCTTTTTTTTCTTATTTCCCTCTTGCGTCCGTCGTCTCTGCCTTGGCCCTTTTTTTGGGTGGACGAGGGTGGCCGATGGGGCTTTCTGGGATTCCTGCGGACCAGAATGGGAGAAGGCTGCAGGGCGAATCGATCGACCACACAACGAAACGAAACATGAAAATATGCGTGTGTGTATGTGTGTCCCGTGTGTTCGTGTGTACCAGGGGGGATAAGAAAGAGAGAGAGAGAGAGAAAGAAAGGGAACTCGGCAATGTGGTGGGAGTGAGTGAGTGGATGATAGCGAGAGATGAAACGGGAAGAAATACAAGAAACGATTCTTTTCAAACCACTTACCACTTGTTTAGAAATGCAGACTGGACGGATCCCCCTGGGATAAGAAGCAGTCTTCTTCGCTTTTTTTCTTTCTTTTCTCTATCCCGTTCTGCTTGATGGTTTGGTTTAATCCCTGGCCTCCCGTTTTGGAGTTTCGGTGTTTCTAATCAGCCCGCCCTTTCGTTTCGTTTCTCAGCGAACGAATGAATGAATGATGGGCCACGCCACTGCCAGCAGTGGTTACTGAATGCAGGAGAACTGGGGCGGGGGGTTGGGTGGATGGGTGGGTGGACGGACGGGATGTTGGATAGGTAGGTAAGGGGGTGATTTGGATTTTGAAACGGAAGCTGACAAGAGAGATTGGAATGGGGAATGGGGAATGGGAAAAAGAAAAAAAAGGGAAGAGTTCTTTCTTTCTTTCTGAGCGAATGGATTTTTGTTTCGTGTCGGATGATAGGATGGGTGTGTAAGAGAGTATAGGTGCTTTGGCGGGAAGGGTTGGATGAGAGTGGTTGAGTGAGTTTTTGGGTAGGGAGGGAGGTGATTAGGCTAGCTAATGTACTAGGTAGGTAGGTGTAGGTAGGTAGGTGATAGGGAGGGAGAAATTGGGGGAGATAATGCGGGATGCAATGCAAGGGGAGGAGAGGAGAGGAGATGAGAGGATAGGAAATGAAAGAAAGAACGAAAGAAAGAAAGAAAGGTGGAAAGGAAGTTGTAACGGGAAAAGTCAAAATCAAAGCAAATGCAATGCAATGTGAAGGAATGAGTAGAATGAGTAGATGAGACGAGACGAGACGAGGTAGAAGGGGGTTGGGGGTGGGAGGGGGAGGTGGCTAGGGAAAAGGGGGGATGGCGGCTGTCAATAGTACAAAAGGAATGGGGGTACATTTTCTATTTAGGTACTCTTATATGAAACTTGTGGGAAAACAAATCCGTCCATAGTTATCCATTCCTTTTTCCCCCTTGTGTTTTTTTGTTTTTTTCAAACTTCTAGCCAGCTACAGTAGCGAACTTGGTCACGATCGATCTGTGTATGTATGCATGTTTTTTTATAGATCTTTTTCACCCGCCGCAAACCAAATGATCCGCAATGCAAAGGTACTAAAAACCTAATAAAATAGAAAAAAAAGTCCTTTTCCAACTGGGGTAGTCTATCTTTTCCCAAGACCAACCCTACTAATGCCCTTTTTTTCATTTTTAGCGTTTCCTCCCCATCCCAACCTCGAGTGGACCAGAGCGCTTAGAAGAGACACTCTGTGCAGAAACAGAAAGGCCAAGATCGGCCCCCTCGATCATGATTCATAAATGGCACGCTACGCTAGGCGCCACGCTGCCTATCAGCCACCTGGGCTTGACGGACCGGACCGTGCAGGGCGGCAGCAGGGATATCATTCCGGGGGGGTTTTACTAGGTAGGTTGGACGAGAAAGGAGGCGGGAAGGGAAAGCTAAAAGAGGGGAGGGGTAGTACAAAGGAAAGGGGGGGCCGTTCTCTTTTTTGTCCGTCATTGTATTGGATCATGCGGTGCTGGAGATGGGATAATGGGGGGGAACTAGTGGTGGCCGGGGCCAGGGGGATATGGATGAGGCGCCAGAAGGGAGGTTGGCAGGGCGGCCGTTGCCTACGTACTACACTACTAGTAGGTACGAGATACTGGATGCCTGGCCGGGTCTCCACTGGGCGAGGTATGTTATTGGGTTATTGGGCTGCGGGGAATGGGGGAGGCGGCAGGGGGGTGCTGTTGCAGAAGAGCTGTGGGCGGCTCTGTGGGAGGAGAAGCGGGAGTGGCATTTTCTGAGACGGGGCCTTTTTCCTTTCTAGGAGGTCAGAAGAGGGGGAGGGCGTTTAATCTTTGTAAGGTAGTTATTTATTTTTGGCCTGTATGATTTCTTTTCTCCTCTTCTGTGCAAGTAGCAGGAAATGGGCGGCCTGGTTTGGCCCTGAGAGTGAGGCCGTTGGTTTGCCTGGCCAATAGAAAGCAGGGAAGTATAAACTTCGAACTTCCACCCGCGCGTAAGTTACTGGATGGAATAACTAGTTTAGTGAGTGCGGAGTTGTAGATCCGTGGGCGTCTAGGATTCTCCTTCTTTGGCCCGGCTTTGTTCGAATTAACGCCCTGGAGGCAGGCAAGGCAAAAGGCGCAACTAACTAACTCCATGACAGGGCAAAAGGTGCCCCATTGACCGGGGCTCGGGCGGAGGCCAGCTCTGAAGCCCCGCGTTTACCCCATGTCTGACATTCGTATGCATACGGTAGTTAGTTATCAGCCAGTCAACTTCTATGTAGTTTCAAGGGGGACCCCTGAGCCGAGTTTGCAACGCCGATCAAAACTTACATCTGAGATATCATTCGACATAAAGCAATACGATGCTATTTTGGCCCCCGCAATATAGACCATGTCGTGCAGGAGCTTCTGTCTGACCCACGAGGCCCGTTTGTTCCCTGTCTCAAGATGCTGGTTGCTTTTTTCCCCTTGCTCGCAGCTGAGTTTTAAGTTTTAACCACAAGGTCAAAGGATTTAGGTTAACTAGGTTAGTTAACTACCGCACGGCCCGCTGGGGCCTTGGCCAGAGCCTAGCTGTCCAATGGCGGGCGTGGTTAGCCGCCGGCCTCCGCTGGTTGCTGGCTGGCCAGTGGCCAGTGGCTGCCTGCCAGCTGGTTTATTTAACGCTGGATAAACGGGATTTTGCTGGGAGCGTGTTTCAGCCGTTGGGGACCTTTGTTTTTGAGACGATGGGTGGCGTTAGCAGTTGGTTGTCTAGTTACTGTAAGTTACGTCTACAGGTTGACAACTTGATTCCAAGCTCTGCTGCTTTCATAGTGCCAACTATGTCAGCGCGGCTATCTCACGATCTATGTGGCAGCGGGGCGCATAATCACTGGGCAACGACGGGCAGCATTTCGTCATACTCTGGCAAACTTAACTTTTGTTCCACAGTCCGTTAATTTAGACCCATTCCCGTGATATTAATAGATTGGTATGTTGATGATCCATTATTAGATCGCTGGCGTCACCGTGATTGGTCCATCCTGAACAGCCTGGACAGCAACAACCCAACCGCGCAATTGGGCGCTAAACTCCTCGAATTCAACGTTGTCTTGGATTGTATGCAGGATCGGGATCGAGATTGACATATCCTCCTGGCTCTCCATCTCTAACCGAGTCTTGATGCAACTAGGAGCTGGATTTCGATTTCTGGGCGCAACCAAGGGTGGTTTGCTAGTAAAAACAAATAGGAAAGGGAAACTTGAACTCCTTATCATCCCAATGAGCAACCGGGGTTTTTTGTTTCGTGGCCGGCGTCATTTTCCCCATATCTTCCGAGAGCTAAATCAAGACACCATGGATGCCATGCTTGTTGGCTGCTTCAAGAGTAGTACGTACAGCAACCTCTATGTAACCGCAGACCCAGCGGCTGATGTTCAGTCCACGATTGATTGACCGTGTTAGGTCTTTTTTGGGGGATAACCCTACTACGCCTTGATGCAGGCGAGCGTTTCATATTAGATCTGTGTTTTGTTTTGGGGGAGCTTGATGGAGAATGTAAGCATAAGAGATGGTGTTTACTTCTGCACAGTAGTTACATGGCCAGCTGTCATCCATTCACAGCACGGTTTTAGGAAATGCAAGGAACAATAGATTGTGCGATGCTATGTCGTGTAAGAAGGTTTTATCGTGATAGATGTATATATAGTACCTTGTCACACTGATTGATGTCTTACCATCAAACGGATATATAACCCGTGCTTGAAGGTGTGCGATAGAGCTTGTTTCAAAACCAGCCATCGATGCTATGGCCAATTGATGCTGGACTGAGTGAGGTAACATATTCCAGTTTCAGCTGCTTTTATTTAAAGGATCTGAAAGACATCGCACGGTTGTCGGGGAAATGCTGAGTTCGTGATTCCGCCCATCAAAATTATCCTCCCATAACTATGCTGTTCGGGGGAAAATCTCCCTGTTGGGGAACTGGGAATTGCAAAATGCAGGGGAAAATTGACTGACAGAGCTTCAGCTTTCAGGTCACCTTCTATTTTCACTGTAACATAATAAACTTTGTATCGAGTAATACAACTGGGTATATCATAACTAATCGCTAATCCATCAAGGCATAATAAAATGTGACAGCCCAGGCTGAAATTCACCAGAGCAGACTGAAGCAACTCAGCCCAAAAGCTCCAGGTCTCTCCGGGCTAATATCCGTTCTTCAACAGTTATCCTTATCCACCTGCAACGTTACCACCTTGTCGCAGTGCTGAGACTTGCTTTCGAAGCTCGAGGAAAAAGTCCTTGCCGTTTACCATACAGTTCGCTGTTTCTCTTCAGTACTTGTGCTTCTGCGCGCGTATCGGGGGGTAAAACGTACGCTTTGAACCCCAAGGGCCACTGGACCGGGCATTGTTCGCCTCCTTACCAGTTGGTTTGTAAACCAATGGTCCTAATTATTAACGCCGTGAGCATCATGTTATAGATTATTGGGGGGGAGCTGTAGTTCTGCGAGGGGTAGTTCGATTAACACACCTCGCACGCCGACATTCTGATACCCTATAGAAATGTTAGTAATTGAGCTCATGTAGTGCCACGAAAAAAACACGGAAATACCTTGCTTGAGCGCGTCTCTCGACTCCGCTGCATTAAAGGACTTGACGGGGATATGCTGCTCTTGAGGCGGTCCCCCATGAGGCGATCCCCAGGAATTCGCGGCATTCATGTGGTTCCCATGGCCCCGGTGTCCATGGCGATCCTGCTGATGCCCTCCCATCGACCGGTCGCGTAGACTCCCGCCCTGGTGTCGCTGTCCGGACTGGCGGTTCTGGTCATAACCACGGCCGCCCCGCCATCTGGCAGGAAAGCTTTTCGGTTAGTATACTTCTTATACTGCAGTAATTCGAGGGAGATAGACATGTACATACCGATCGTCACCGCCGCTCATTCTGGCACTGCAACACGTTGAGGGAGAAGGGTGTCAACGTTGATGCGAGCTGTCATGCATGCTCCAGGAGACGCTTTTGTAAGGTTTGGGCGGGAGTCGCGGTGACAGAATGCGCTAGGCCAAAAGCGGGTTAGCGGCATTCCGGCGCGGCCTTGCCCATGATGGACGGCAAGACTTCAACTTCGGAGACCATCGCGTCCATCGACAACCAACACGCAACGACAGGAAGCCTAACGGACTGCTGTGTCTGGCGCGAAGTGAATCGCTGATGCTCAGAGGACCAGTCTTGGTGGTGGTCTGGCCTTCATCCACTCCGCTATGACCATTGCCACTGCTCATTCACACCACGCTCCCCATCCAAACCGCCCCAAGTCCGGCCCACCCGTTATCGAAAACACGCCGTCTTCTATCTAAACTACAATTGCCGTGATGGCGCCCTTATCATCCTCAAAACGGAAGGCTCCCAATCCTCGAACTCCCAACCCGCAACCAAAAGCCCCCCTCAAGACGACCCTGACGACAGACCAAGCCGCCAACAGCGAGCCCCCTCCCAAGAAGAGAAGATATGTCCCTGGAGGACCAGGCGGCGGGGGAAGATACATTGATGTCGATGGCGCGGAGACACCGGCAAGCGGTACTGCAGACTCAGGCGGATTCAATTATACAGCCCCCCGCGTCCGATCTGCCCGCGAACCCTCAAGCACCCAACCGCCACGGCGAACCCAGCCATCTACACCTCCCGTTTCGACTCGTCCCAGAAGAGAAAAGAACCAATCCCGGCGATACAGTTCAGCTGCAGCGGCCGCACTAGCGGTTGCGCAAGGCGATGGCTACAAACCCCGGGAGGAGAGGGGCTGGGAGGAGTTCCACCCAGATCTTGATATTGATGTGAAAGTTGCGGTTTTCAGCTCTGATGAAGTTGACGGTATCAAGAAGAACTCCTCTGCCTCGCATAGTAATTCTGGGAAAGGCAGTGATGAGGGCGGGGGATGGGACAGTGCTGCTGATGGCATGTCAAATGGGCCTTCGCCCACCAAACGACGTCCGGGAAGACCACGGCTTAGCGAGACGATACTAAATGGCATAGGATCCCCTGATGGGCCCAAGATCGTCCCTTTACCGGGACCTAATCCCCGCGAGAGACTTACTTTACCCAAGCCGTCATTCGTGCTCAAAGATCCTTTCCTCCCGTTCGAGCAAAAGGGCGTGGGACAACAAAACTACGTTGATCGCACCATGGCGAGCGTCGGCTATCAAGAAAGCGATATCTTCCTTCGTCATGAGCGACGGTTAATTCGTATGGCTGAAGGTGCAGCCGAGGAAGATTTAGATTTAAGCCCGTCGACACCCGTGGACGGTGACGTCAATGCCCCAATAGGGAATGTGGGCGTCGGCAGGGTGGAATATGATATGGACGAGCAAGATGCGAAATGGCTAGACACTTATAATGCCCAAAGGAGGGAAGAGCAGTTCGAGCCAATTAAGCCCGCTGTTTTCGAGATTACGATGACCAAAATCGAGAAGGAATGGCACGCCTTGGAAAAGCGTATACCAAAACCAAACCCGAAACCACCGCAAACGCAACGACTTCGCTCCAGTTCAGCGGCTGCTGTTAATGGCGAACATACGGGATCTGGCGAGGAACAAGATAGCAAATGCGCGATCTGCGACGATGGCGATTGCGAGAATGCTAACGCGATAGTGTTCTGTGACGGATGCGACCTCGCAGTGCATCAGGAATGCTATGGAGTTCCCTATATCCCGGAAGGTCAATGGCTGTGTAGGAAGTGCCAGCTGATAGGTCGAGGATCTCCGTCCTGCATCTTTTGCCCTAATACCGAAGGAGCATTCAAACAGACAAACACTTCGAAATGGTCGCATCTTCTTTGTGCAGTTTGGATCCCGGAGGTCTCAATTGGGAACCCGTCTTTGATGGAACCGGTAAACGAGGTCGAGAAAGTTCCCAGGAATCGTTGGAAACTTAACTGCTATATCTGTCGACAAAAGATGGGCGCATGCATTCAGTGCAGCAACAAAAACTGTTTCGTTGCGTTCCACGTTACATGTGCAAGACGGGCTCATCTATACTTGAAGATGAAATTGATACCAGGTGCTCCGGCTGTTATGGAGTCAAACAGCCTGAAGGCATTCTGCGATAAACATGTCCCGCCTGACTGGAGAAGAGAGCACGGTACGGATGCTGCGACTGCAGAGGCTTTGGAATACTATCGCAACACGATGCAGGGACGAAGATGGGGTGATAGTCAAGCTGCAGCCTTGGCGCTGGGCCCGGAATCCCAAGATCCAAATGATCCTACCGAAGCTGGAAGCCGTCCTATCACTCCTCGGATCACCCTTACAGTTGGTGGCAACAAACGCAAACGGACAGCCCCCAAAACCATCTGGAAGCTGCCTTCAGGGGCACCGGTTATCCCACAAGTCGTATTGAACAGTGTTATCGCCGCGCTAGGGCGGTTTACTGTACGCCAGAGGAAACAATATGCTGAAGATGCGTGCAAATATTGGACGCTAAAACGAGAATCTCGCCGGGGCGCCGCCTTGCTCAAGAGACTGCAGCTTCAACTAGAAACCTTTTCCTCTATGGAAATGACAAGGCGCAATTTTGCGGGTATGGGAGTTGCAGGTGCCGTTCGACTACAACGGAGAATAGGTTTCGCAGAGAAACTTTATTTGGATATCGATAGGGTCAGAATGCTATGCGACGAAGTTAAGAAACGAGAACGAGAAAAGCTAAAAGATGCCGAAACCCTGAAAAACATTGTTGATTTGGTCTACTTCCCTATTCCTCCGATGTTGTGGCCAATTTTCGAAAAGGCAGTAGTGTATGTACCCCCCCTTCACTATCCTAGCTGCGTTAATTCACGGACTAACATTGTTGCAGACTCGATGGGAAAGGAGTTTTCCGCCTAGGGTTGTTCTCTATCCGACAGAAATTGGAACAACGAGCGTACACTTCTGTTTCAACTTTTTCTCGTGACCTCGCAAATGTTTTTACGTCCGAAATTGGAGTTGAATCCGTGGGTGACACTGCTGAATTGCAGATGCAGATCAGCGGCCGTGCCCCAGAGCTCAGCTTGGAGCAACGCGAAAAGAGAAAGCTTGCGAAGCGGATCATCAAGGCGATACAGCCGGCCTTGGAGGATTCTCTTAAGAAGGAAAGCGAGCTAAACGGCAAACCTTTTGAGAAGGAACTGAAAGATTTGGATGTCCTGTTGGAGAGTAGCGTCTTGTCTCGCAGGGGCTCGCTCGTTGCGCCACTCGGGGATATAGCGGCTGACCAATTGGATGCTGAGCAGCCGCCGTTGGTAAACGGCATTAAGTCCGACGCCGAACACGAACAACCAAACATAGAGGCAAATGCCACCGAAACGGAAAATCCAGCCACAAATGAGGACGAAGATATTGTGATGGCTGACTCCAACGGGGAGACGGAGGCTGGGCGCGATACCAACGAAATTCCTGGTCCAGAAACCGATGGCACTGCTACAACCAACCCACCCGAAACTGCTCCTGGTAGCCTAGCCAATGGGATCAAAGTGGGTGACGAGGAAGCTTTTTCTGGGGTTCCCGACGTCCAAATGGCATCCCCAACTTCTCCCAATATGGAGGATAGAAAAGAACAGGCCCCTCTATCACAGGGTGGTATACAGTGGTACATGCAGCCGTTCGACCCAATCGGGACAACCATTCACGAGGAGAGGTGGACTGGCCGGGAGGTGCTTCGAGGGATGAGTGAGGAACTCAGTGAAATTGATGAAGACGAGCTACGGGGTCTTGTCGGAGATGAGCTTCCTGATTGTGCACCAGACGGGCCAAATGGAGTGCCTGCTGCAGGTGTCGACCAGCCCATCGACATCCCAGCGGAAGCCTCCAAACCGAAGGTCCATAAAACGCGCAAACGATGGCGGGGGTTCAGGTAGACAAGGGAGAGGGTATAATACTGGTGTTTTGTCTCCTGGGGGCGTTATTTTGTGGTTTTGATTTGATGTTTGTTTTACATACCCCCGTGCTATCTGGGTTTGCCATTTTGTGGGTGCTGGGTTTAATACATAGGTCGTTTGGGTTTGTTTGTTAGATGGCGTTTTCCATATCTTAGATAGTAGGTATTGGGCGTACAATAATATAATTCTCTGGATTTACACGCTCTGCACCATCCACTACACTGGCTCGGTCGTAAATCGCAACAAATAACTCCTTGATTATATTGGATGCCCTTTTTGCGTTTGTTTAGACGCCGGAGCCGCCTCGCCCGATTTGGGTCTGGATCCGGCAAGCAGCGGCGCTAGGCCGGATCGGGCTAAAAGCCTAAATCAATTGTTCTTTCTCTCCAGCTCCAAGCAACCTGCAACTTTTTGTCTCTTCAACCTCACCCATCGACCTCCATCCATCGCCACGCTGCCAGCTCTGTGCAGTCCGCATCCTTCTCTCCCTCAACAACCTCTTGTCCGTCTCTCCCCTTCGCTGAGCTGCGTTCGACGGTTTTCCTAACCCCCAGTTGTGCTACCCAGGTGAAACCCATCTTCCAACGTCCCAACTTCGCCACCTGTCTTGTCTTTGTTCTGTCCCTATTCCTTGCCCTTACAAATAATGGCCTCCATGGAGTACGAAAACGAAAATGGTCGCTTTGACGGTATGTATCGATACACGCACAATTTAGCTGTTGACGGGCGACTGATTTTTGCTCCCAGACGAACCCCGATTTGATCGCGAACGGAGCGCCTCTCCACGAGGTGCCGGTAGAGCAGGAGGCGCTCGGAACCGGAGCATGTCTCCAAATGGCCGTGGTGATACACGGTAAGTTTTATTATATCCTTTACACGTCAACTATATCGTCTAATGCCTCCTCAAGTGCTCCTCCCGTCGATAGTCGGCTGAAACTGGATGATGACGACGAAGGAGCAGTCAACACCGGCTCCAACCTTTTCGTTACTGGCATCCATCCTCGTCTCACTGAATCGGACGTGTCGCGCCTATTTGAGAAATACGGAGATGTCGAGAGCTGCTCCATCATGCTTGACCCGCACACGAAAGAGTCGCGTGGGTTTGGTTTCGTGAAGATGGTCACGTCGGAGCAAGCAGACGCCGCCAAGGAAGGCCTCCAAGGCGAAGTTATCGAAGGACGCACCCTCAGCATCGAGAAGGCCCGCCGTGGTCGTCCCCGGACCCCTACACCTGGAAAATATTTTGGTCCCCCCAAGCGTGGTACGTGATGGATGTATTTTGGCTATTTTTTTGGCCTTCGTTTTTCGCGTCAAAACTAACCTAGTCAGCAGATTTCCGTGGCCCACCCCGCGGTGGCCGTTTCGACCGCTACGATGATCGTCGGGGAGGATATGGTGGTGGCCGCCGGTTCGATGACGGTTACCGCCACGGCCGTTACGACTCGTACAACGAACGCAGCCGTGACTTTGGTCGACGCGACCCCCGTGACGACGCTGGATACCGTGGTGGTATCGACCGCTACGCAACCTCGGGGCGTGAGGATAGATATGAGCGCCGTGGTGGCGGTGATGATCGTCGTGGGGATGATCGTCGTTCCTACTATGATCGCGACGATGCCCGTTCCCATCATGCTTCCGCATACGCCGATGCCCCCCCTCCCCGTGAAGCTCGTGAACCATATGGAGGAGGAAGTCGTTCCTACGAGGGCCGTGGTGGGGAGGAGAGATACGGCTCTAGATAGGTAGGTATTAAGGATTAAGAGAGCTCCAAGCTGCTTGTTTGGACTGCCTTCTTATTCTGCCCCTTCTTATCTCTCTTTATTTCTTTTCCATTCCTCTTCCTGTATTCCACGAATGGTTTATGTCAGCATCCTCGGACAAAGGCAAAGCTCGACGGTTACGGCGGCGCTTCTCTGTTTTCTCTCCCAAAAAGTCACCTTTTCACGCATACACACTTCTATATGGCTTGTCGGCGAACACGGAAAGCTCACTTGCAGCCTACGACTGGCGTCCGCTCCAGACTAACTTGGTGCCATGCCTCTGTCGATCTGGTTGTTATATTTCCTTTCTTCTCGCTCGGATATCGCAAAAATTGGCGACGGACGCAAAAGAACAATTCTACTTCCTTGTAATACCCCTTGTGGTCAGCTTCAGTTTCAGCTATGGTCGTTATCGATAGTCAGTCAGCTTTTTCTCGCCGTATTACGTCTCTTCGGCTTTCAGGTAACGGCTCCATCAAGTTCGACCCAAGAGAAGAAGAGATGTCTCACAATATTCCACAAAGTACACTCTCATACAAAAATTTCCCGCTCCACGTCTCCAAAACAAAAGAAAACCAAAAAGAATCACTACTTGGAGCCCGGTACAAATCAGCCAAAAATCACCGCCATACTCGTGCTTGTAGTGTCGCCAATATCTTGGGGTCAGGTTCCTTGATAAATCAAATCACCCGTGATCAACCTGCTACAAGTCCGCTGTAAAGATCGACTGTATACAGCGGCGAGTGGCCATGCTCGGTTCGCTTCAATTTGCTCGCTCGATGGCCGAACAAGCAACCCTACAACTTCTATCATTACCATGCCTCTACGGCCTCTCTTTGGTGGCCTATGGCCATACAATCGCGACGCCTGTGCACCTTATGGGGCAAATAATGAAAAGCTCACTCATCACTTTCTTGATGTGATCAGGGGGACTGGCGACACAACCCACAAAAACCAAAAAAAAAGTAGGACAACTCAAGTCACAAGGAAAGGGTAAAAACCCCCCTGCATAATTCTCGTACTAATGGTGCCAAGCAAGCTCCCGCCTCTGCACACAGGGTGGGCGCGTCGCGCCGCGCAGATGTTTTCACTGATATGATAGCTGTGTCTTTTGTATGCGGTTTGCACAAAGGATACTTATAGATACCCAATGATTGCTCTTCCACCACACTTGATATCCCTAAAAATCCAATAGGAGTATATAGAATTAGGGACCATAAGAAATACACTGAGATTTTCTCCTTCATTTTTTCTATTTTTAGTGTACTTTCAGTTTTGGAGAAATCATAGAAAATCTCTCAAAACCATGGAGTAGGTAGGTTTTTTTGATGTAAACCCCATACATACAAAAGGTATCCAGCATCGATATTTATCGAAAGGTAGGAAACGAACGAAGCAAGCTTATGCTGCCACCTCTCCAACCACCCCCTAAACCACCACCCCCCCACTCCCCCTCCATACTACCTCCTACCACTGGTAAAGCTGCCGCTGGGATGGGACGTGATGGGACGTGATGGGACGGCAAAGTATAGGTAGATATATCTCATGAATCTATGTCCCATCCCATCCCATGATGAATGGCGCTTCCATATCCCATGGGAATATGGGTTGGGACACGGGACGGAGAATCCCATCCCAGGAGAAGTATTTACCTACCACGCCCTACAACCCCCCGCTCCCTTCCCCCCTTTATATCTTTTATCGCTCTATATAGAACAGTGTATTCAGGCTTTCTACTTCCTGGTGACGGAAAAACAAGGCGAGATTTTTGATGGGGTGCAGCGGGTGCCGTGTTCCCGTTCATTTTTTGCGGAAAACACATATTTTTCTATAATTGGGAAGAGAGAGGAGAGAACAGAGAAAAGAAATAAATGCTGAAAATATTTTTTTCAGTGCAGCCCACCCACCCCAGGCGCAGCACAAACAAACACTGCAACAGAGAGAGGTTGGCTGATTACCCCTGATCGTCCCGCCAACAACCTTGCCAGTGGCAATATGCAGATAAATACCGTGCTCCGGCCGCATTAGGGTAAAATATTAGACCAGTGACGCAGTGGTTAGCGTTCCGTTCTTATATGCTTCTCAGAAATTTCCCGAAAGGGGGAGGACTGAACTCATATGACTCAAATCCTTACGTGATGCGGGGGTCGTGGGTTCGAATCCCACTTGGTCTAGAAGAAATCATACCACATCTTTTTTTTTTTTTTTTTTTTTTCCACACTGATAAAAAGCAGAACATTTATTTGATTTGTCTCTTTTCCCCTTCTTGTTAGATCTCATATCG
>JANTQI010000099.1:9001-98133 GCA_032988985.1 Emmonsiellopsis sp. PD_5 | reverse complement strand
AAACCCTTTACAGAGGGGGGGGGGGGGGGTTCGCAACCCCCTTGGCTAAGAAGGAATCATATCACACTTTTTTTTTTTTTTTTTTTTTTTTGGAGTTACAGCAAGTAGACGAAGTGGTTGGCTTTGAGGATTTCCACCTACTTGATGCCCGGAATTTTTATAACGCAATTCGTACTAGCCTCTTTGTAGTGATGAGTCCTGGCAATGGTAATGATGCCAAACGTTGGCAACCCCTTGGTAGATATATCGACAACGTATCCGCATATGAGACTGTATTGGAATGCGTCATTCATCATCCAATTATCCAATCTACCTACTTTATGATTACATTATTCAGTGAAAGGGATCGTTCACGAAACTATCAAGTTAAGAAAGCCAGGCTGGAATAGATGACAGAAAGGACGTTGTTGCTGCTGCTCTAAATGGGCAGCAGGTTATCATCAAGGAGTTAAAATATAATAGAGAATACATCACATACTACCTGTGCTCACAACCTTTTTGATTGGAGTTTTGATCCTAATGCCATTCTCTACGGGCATGGGACCTGCCTAGCCCGATCCATACTGTTCTTTACTCACATCGTGATATCATTGTAATGTAGCAAATAATATTTATCATACGGTTGGCCCGTAGTATTTCGGGCAGAGACCCAAAGAAAAGCCAAGTCGAACAGCACGTGAAAATTCCGCCAAAAGCAATATACGTTATTTCTGTACAGTACGTACAGTCAGTTGCATAAACCCCCAAACTCCCATTACGCCATTTACCCAACCCAATTGAAACCGTATGATACCATCCAAGCACTTTCTTTTTTTTTATTTCGCTTCCCCCACACACCATTGTGGTATTCAAGTCGTCGCAGCAAGGAGTATAAGGGTCTAACATGCTGCCTACCCCTTCCGGTTATGAATGATAGCAGTTGGGGGACATCATTCCTCCACCTCATTGCTTTTTTGTATAAGGAATTCGCCCAGGACGCGGAGGGGATTTGCGGGTCTGCGGAAAGGTAGAAAGGTCTTGTGTTAGTTTGTTGGTGACGGAGATATAGAGAAGATATAAAGAGAGAGGCTATGAAGGCAAGACGTTTGTGAAAACGGCGTGGTGCGGGGGGGATTTAGAGGGTGGGGGGAGTTTCTTACTGGTCCTTCGCAAGAGTCTTCATCCCTTCTAGTAAATACGGCACGATTTTCTCGTTCATGTATATCCGCGCCGGCGCGCCTCCAGCTCGTACTTGTGGGATCGGGGTGGAAGCGTTGTTATTGTTGGTGGTGGTAGTAGTAGCAGAAGAGACAGGAACTTGAACTTGGGCTTGCGCTTGCTGGCTCAGTCCCGCTCCGGCCATTGTGATGTCGGGCTTTTCGTCGGGATTGGGCACGGAGCGCATGGTGACGTCTTGCGGGCGTAGCTGGTCTGTCGGGAGAGTGCCGTCTTGGGAGGAGGATGTGATAGGGGCTGCGGCGGCGGGAGTGGCGGGAGTGGGAAGGTTGGTGGTATATTGGTAGGAAGACTGATCAGCTTCAGGGAGCTGTTGGGATGGCTATATTTTTTTGTCTCCGACAGCGTTGGGTGGAAAATGTATTAGCTTTCATGCGGTTGGAGGACGTTGTGATGCCGGATGCGGAAAAAGAATGGATGAGAGGAATTGACGCGCGCATGAATGAAATTGGGAAAATAAAGAGTGTCTTTGATGTGCTATTCCCTTCTTTCGTTTTCTTGTCTGTTTACATACAGTGCTAACGTTCCTCATGGCTGGAGGCTCGGGGCGCTGAGATTCTGCGCCAAGCTGTGGAGTGGAGTGCGACGACCGGGCCTCGCTGCCCAGCGAAGCATACAATGGGGGAGGTTCAGACTTCACGGGGAACGAAGACGGGCCGTTCGGGGGTTCAGCCATATCCAAGAATGTAATTATATCCCATTGCTGGTATGGTAGAATGTTGTCGTAATTATCCTTCTCTCTTCTCTGGAGGACGACGAGGTGAAGCTCCGATGCAAACAAGGCAAACAATTGCGAGGTCACATGACAACGTGTCGTGTTTTTTCACGCTTCGTTTCAAGAGTCGCGTTTGCCTGCGACGACATCCAGCAACAGATAATCAGCTCCTCGATTTGTGTACAGTCTCTCGTTTATGCGCAGTGGAATTATAGAATTATATCCTTTGGAGAAATTTTTTTGGAGTATTGTCGGCCTTGATGTTCAATAGCCCCAAATATATATATCTTCGGTTCATCCCAAGACTCGGACCCTCCTCCCGGGTACGAATATGCTCGATAATATCGACCCGCCCCCGAAAAGGTTGAAGGCGGAGGGAAGCATTGGAAGCTTCTTTACTAAATCTGAATCTGGATCACCCGCTTCACTGCCAGAGAAAAATCCCAGCGCCACTACCCCAAACGGCGGCGAGGATAATGAGGAACAGCCTGAAATCGGGAATGGGACGGAAGCGCTGCTTTCAAGCACTCAGACAGAGCTGGAAGACTCACTCCCCCCTGTGAAAACTGATAAAGAAGCGATCGAACAATACGAAGCTTCAAAAGCCCAGGAATTAGAGAGTGAGGCAGATACCTCAAATCTTCAGCAGCGCTATGGCGAACGAAAATGGGTAAAGGGCAAAAGCTCCATATACGTTGATGCATTCAACTTAGCATTGGAAAACGTGCTGGACGACGAAGCCCATCTGTTCGACGAGACAGAAATGGATGTTTTCAATCAATGGAGAGGATTATGCTACGAATCGCAATATCTGTATGACACCTGCTCGATACGAATCGCACGATTTGATAATTGCTAATACAACGGCATATGAATAGGTATGTTCGGTTGTTTCTACGCAAAACTTCGGCGTGGCATCGTGTCAACCGACTTGGCTATTACCAAGACATCGCAGATCTACCTGCCGCTGTCAACGATCTTCGGTTGAAGAGGAGCCTTCCACCATCGGAGCCTCACGAGTCTTCAACACCAGCTGGACTGGAACCCGCTGAAAACATTTCACTGCGCGAATGCTTCCGATTTGCAGAAGGACTGGAAGAGATATCCACACTCGAGGAAGCATCTTCCTTGCTCATGCTAGAAGAGCTAAAATCCCTGGCAAAGGAAGCAAAAGTCCAGGGTAAAAATAAAAAAGAACTTTTAAGAGCATTGCGGGAGTCTAGTAGTACACAAGCAGGTCTTGACTGGACTCCTCAGCCAAAAATAGAGCCTAAAGGAGATGACGACCTAGGCATATCCCAAGGGAATGGTCCTTCAAAAAGTGGCTCTGGTCGCGATCAGCATTTCATCCAGAAGATTTTGAACCACACCGGAGATTGCATTAGGCTTGCATCCGCACCTCTGAAACTCTTTGAGCGGGTGCATCTGGTATTTTATCGATCTACCGAATGGACAGAGAAGTCCCTGACGACCATAATTCTGGCCAAGATATCACGCAGGAACTACCCGAGTTACATAGTCTCCCGCTCCAATGCTGTATTCTCTTCGAGATCTGCATTGCTGGAATTCGAGGCTGCCCTACGGGTACAGTTTGATATCGACAATACCTTAGAATCCACAGGTTTAACTATCATAGAAAAACTCCAGCTTATCAAGTCATTATCTGAGAGCGTCTATGACAGGTGGAAGGCTCTTGTTGCGGAGGAACAACGCAAGGAAGAACGCATATACGAGACAGGAGAAGGCGCATATCTCCGTCGTTTTTCCCCTGCTTGGGTGTATACCCGCATCATCCACAAGGGGTTATCTGCCCTTGCTCGCTTCAAGGAACATAAACGGGAGCATGACATTTTGACCGAGTTGCTTGACCAACATTTGTTCCATACTGCTCGCCGTGGAGCATGGTACCAACGCAAAGCTCTCCTCGAAGAACATTATATGTGGTCTTTGTCGCCTTCCGATGACCGCTCCGAAGAAGCACAGAAGCGGGAATGGAAACGTAGGGCACTTCGAACATGCGAAGAGGGCCTCGAGGACCCCGATTGCCATTTGATCTATCACTATGACTTGCAAAAACGAATAACGAAGCTGGAAAAGTCGTTAAGATTCGCGAAGCGCGACCAGCATGATTTTGGACACGTTATGTTGGTTAAACCCGAAGAGCGGACTGTGGAAGGCATTCGTATCGAAAAGGAATTGCCAGTTAAGCCAGGTTCCAAAGACAATAACAATTCGAATTCTGTCGGGCGAAGAGGTAGGCCTACAGTTTGGGTAGACGAAAGGGAAGGAGGAGGGGAGTGCAGAGTTGAAAGTATGTGTTTGAGCTGGTATAGAGACAATGGTTGGAAAGGTTACCATTCAGAGAGTGGCATTGTACGAACTCTAGTAAGTAATACATGCGTCCCAAAAGATTCTTTTTAAAAACCCAACCAAGCCAAAATGACCTCAACAATTGCTCACATCTAACTATATCCGAATACAGTTCGGTTACCTCTTCTATGACATCCTCTTCACCTATGTCCCCAACGTCTTCCAGACTCCCTACCAAACCTGCCCACTAGACCTTCACACAGACTCCTTCTACCCCTCCCGTGCATCAGAGATAAACCACCGCCTCGCCGAAATCGCCAACGGCGAAGCCGAACGGCTCATCCGCTCTGTCCACGAGCGCGAAGCAGAAAAGGAAACTTGCGCCATCGGCATTGACTGGTCATTTGAACTAGATGATCTAGTTGAAATCGTCCAATGTTTCCGCGGCGAGGCGCTGGCGGCCGTCTGTAAGGTTATGGCGCAGGAGTATCAGCAGAGGGGTGGTGGGATTCCGGATTTGTTTCTGTGGAGTGTGGAGAAGGGGGAGGTTATGTTTGCGGAGGTCAAGTCGGAGAATGACCGGTTGAGTGATACGCAGAGGTTGTGGATTCATGTGCTTACGGGGGCTGGGGTTAGGGTTGAGTTGTGTAATGCTGTTGCAAGGGAGGTGAGGTATGTATGAGGTTGTTGGGAATAGGGAGGTATGTATGAGGTTGTTGGGAAATAGGGGATGAGGCTGACGGTTATAATTTTGGTTTGATCTATGATTAATGACTCTTTTATTATTTCACGGCGTTATACCAATACAACGAAGTGATATTCTTGACTTCATAGTCAGTGACGATTCCAGCCCAACTGTAAAGGGGGCTACTAGGACGGCATGGGGTTATGATTATTATATTGTCAACGTTGGGAGGTAGGAAAGTATGTAACTTGAAATTGTATCAGTATCCATATTTCGAGTCTGCTCTTGGAGTAGATACATCATCATAGTTGGAGGAGCAGGAATGCAGCAAAGAGGGGAAAAAAGCTCAGAACATATCAAAGCGCCTATCCATTTCTGGACGGGTCACCTGGTTTGAATACATTGGCTTTTTTTCTCTCTCATGACTAGCTAAATTTGCCGAACAAATCCATCCATCCCATTGCCGGTGGTAAATCCAACCCAGAAAAAAAACCTAACCCCATGCTTTCCCGAAACATCATGATCAAGGTCATCGTTTTTGTTGTTTTTTTGGTTGATTGGATTCGCTTATGCGACGAGGGTGCTGGCAGTGGCGCTCTCGTATCTCCAGGTGGGGGGGAGGACACCGACGGACTTGTAGTATCTGGACAGGCGGTGGATACGGGACTCGATGAGAATGAGACGGAACTTGCTGTCCTTGTCCTTGCGGTTGCGCTCAAGGTGCTTGCGGACGGCGACGGCCTGGTAGTTTTTGGGTTAGCGAATGGGGTCCAGGGGGGAGTAACTTGAAGAATCTTGATAAAGCAAGGGTTTTTATATATGTTTTTTTTTTGTAATTACCTTCTTGATCAACATGTAGAGGTCCTCAGGGATTTCGGGAGCGAGGCCTGTTCATGTTTGAAAATCTCTCTGTCAGTCTATTGTATGACCAAGCAGAGGCAGTGCTGATTGACATAATAGTCAATGGCGATGGTGGGTATGAAGATATGATCCAAAATGGAACAGTATCAATCGCATGGAAAATCGGAAGACCACATCAATCCCTCAGATCCATTTGACTGCTGCTGTTCCATTCCATTCATTCCCTTCATCCCATAGCCATCTGGGGAGCTGTGACCATATATGGTTTCGTACCGTTCGACTTGAGGATCCGGAGGATCTTGTTGCCTATAGTTCCGCAACTGTTAACAAAACCGACTTCTCTGCAAAAAAACGAAAGGGGGGATTCTGCGTACCAGTGACAACCTTGACCTGGGCAATTCCATGGCTATCCCGGAGGACAACACCGATCTGAGAGGGAGTAGCACCCTTCTTGGCCAATTTGCAGATCTGGTCAACGACCTGATCGGGGGTGGTCTTCAACCAGGCGGGGGGGTTGCGCGAATAAGGGATCGCGGAGGAGGAGATACCCTTTCCCTTGCTGTGGAGGCGGCCCATTTTGAATTGTTGAAGTGGTGTCGAGGGGACGGGTTTTGTTGTCGACGGCGGGGATGGTTGTTGGCGGATCGGTCGAGAGATCAAAAAAAGTGCATGTTGAGCTGGTGATGTTGGGTGGAGTGTGGATCAGGTGACCCGGTCTCGCTTAATTTTTGACTTGGATAGTTTTGGTTTAGCGCGTTGACTAGTATCTCACGTGATATCAAAGTTTATTGGAACCCATTGATGCATCCTCTGATGAGTTAAGGGGGAGGGCCGTTTTCAGCAAGGGAATACTCAAAAATCAAAGCTTATTCCTCTTCAACTGTTGCACATTAGATATTTCCCACATCGAAATGTGGTCGACCTGGTGGTGCCTAACAGCCACCGAGCAATAACCTATCCCGCCATGTTCAAAAACTATCCAAACACTCCCGCAAGGTGCTTCGAAGTTACTCTCCATTATCGGCCCACTGCCCCATACCAGCACAAGCCTAGACAACCACCTAGAATGATAGCAACTGCAGGCGGTACTTTAAACCAGGCATTTTCGGCGTAGGTAAGTGCTGCCACAACCAGCCAAAACGGCTCCTTTCCCAAACTTTGCCCAGAAATGGAATCAGCACTTAAGTATCCAATTTCCCAGAGTCGATATACAGCTGTAAAAACTAATCCGACCGCTGTAGCATTGATGCCCCTCAGAACACTGGCAGTGAAAGGGATGGTTCGGATACTCCGCCAAATACTCTGAAAGCCCACCGCCAACGTGAGCCCAGGGAAGAAGATACCCAAAAACCCCAGAAATGCACCTAGGATGGTCGGATTTTGAGACGGTGCCAATGCTAATGCGCCTAGATAAACCGCAAAGTTAAAGTTGGGCCCTGGGAATGCTTGGATAATGGCCAGGCCAATCAGGAAATCACGGGGAGAAACCCATCCCGGCACCACAACGTATTCGCGAAGCAGTGGGATAACAACGGGCCCACCACCGAAGATAACAGTGCCTGCGAGATACATGCTCGCAAACACATCCAATTCCAGCGGCGGAGAGTCTAAAACTCCCCGTGCAACGACAATCGCGATAAATGAAGCTACGGAAGGTGAGCCCACTGAGCAGGTATGAAATGGGAAAATTAATAATGGAATCCCTCACCAAAAAACCCAGCTATGATCACAAGTCCCCATTTGGCAGGGATTCGATGCGAACGGGTATCTACGCTTGCCACTCGGCGTATTTCCTCTTCGCCATCGGCGCTATCATCTGCGGGAATGTTGGATGAATTGGCGGCGCTGGCAGGCACGGACCGTTTCTGCACATTACCCGTGGACCTTGGCTGCTCCCGTAGCGGGGTTGGTTGTGTAATGCTCTCTTCAACTTCACGCTGGGGATCCGAGTTCCTGCGACGAAGCTTTATTTTTATTTTGGCGACTTTCTGGCGACCGAACAGATCCCAAGTCGCAGTGCAAGCTCCCCCAATCACTATAAGTACCGGGAAATACCAGAGCGCATTATAACACAGGCCAGCACATCCGCCCATGATAACAAGGATCCTGGTTAACGGGTCTTTGATAGCTTTTTCCGCCAACTATGGTCATCAGTCGACGTTAGTCGCAGACACACGGGATAGGCTCACCTGAACTGCCGCAAGGGCGATGATTCCTACGGTGGAGGCATTTAACCCAGAGAGAAATGCGTATACGATATCAGGAAGCACGTCATCAATCCTTTGCACACCCAAGGATAGTCCGTACATTCCGATTGCACCAGGAAGACTACATAACCAGTCCAATTAGCGGAAGTCGAAGGCGGAACAGGACGAACATTACTGTGATTCTCTGTTACTGACCTCCACATCATGAACACGAGCAGCGCCGGTAAAAATCCAGCGTGGATCAACGCTATACAAAATCCCATCTTGGTACTTGCCGGGCCAGGTAGTGCCTGACATACTGCGAAAAGTTCTTGATACTGGGAAAAAGGATCAGTTTCTGGCTCAGCTCTCTACATTCCTAGGAGTATTGTGACAAGGGCTATATCTCTTACCGTTTGCTCATCTATCCATGGCGTTTTGCCCCCTTGACCCTCAACAAACTTCTGATAGAAAATCCTGAAATGCACAGGCGGACCACCAAAGGCCGTGAGCCCTAAGTGCCAGTTCCTCTGGATCACATCAAGAAATCGACGAGTGAGCTTTTCATTATTCGCCTCATAAGGTGCACGGGCGTCGCGATCATACAGCCGTAGGCCACTAAAAAGTGCCCCTAGAGGCATGATGACGGTGGAGTTGTAGGGCTGCTTGTTCTGATGAGAATGATTGCAAACTGCTCAGAGAAACGGCTTCCAAACAGGAAACTCAGGCTTTATGAATGCGCCCTCAGCTGAGGCAGCACGCAAATCTTGAATTTCGCAGATCACAAAATATGTCATGATAGATGCCATCCGATTCTGGAGCGGGAATATCTAGAATCCCCACCGCGAATTAGCGCTCTGCGATGACATCCCGAATTTTCTCACCCGACAACGTGATTGCGGTTCTTTGCTCCCATTCGGCCGCCATGACGCCTTTTCCAAGGTTATGTTTGAAACCGAGCGGAAGTTGTTTCTTAGGGTTCTTGGCTGGAGGCCCTAGCATTCTTGGCACAGATAAGGCTTATCAGCA
Organism: Emmonsiellopsis sp. PD_5; assembly: GCA_032988985.1. Taxonomy (NCBI): domain Eukaryota; kingdom Fungi; phylum Ascomycota; class Eurotiomycetes; order Onygenales; family Ajellomycetaceae; genus Emmonsiellopsis; species Emmonsiellopsis sp. PD_5. The sequence continues at coordinate 89,132 of JANTQI010000099.1, read as the reverse complement.
CGTGATCAAACCATATTCCCAAAATAGTTTAGCGCATTTATAAGCGACCAACAGTATTTAATTTTTTTTCGTCCTCTGCAATTCTTGAATTTTCCATCCTTCGACTTCAGACAGAAAAGCCAACTCAACATGGCGGTTAGCTGTCTCAGCTTTTCCACCAGCTCTACATAGGAATGAATTGCAGGTACCCGGAGACCCTGCACCACCAAATAGGTATGTTCTTGCTCCCCCGCTCCCCGCTTGTTCTTCACAACCTCCTGCCCTTGCCAATGATGATATACACCACATACATTATTTTCTGGTACCTCTTATGTCAGAGATAGAGCCCTCGGGTTTTATCTCGATGATCTAAATGGACTTCTGATCCGCAACCACATCTGCATTGTCACATTTATCAAAGTTGGGTGCACATTGCGTGCACATGTTTTTTGAACATGGACTAACTTTGATGTGACCCTTCTTAGGCCTTTATATCTCAGCGACGTGGATTAGCCGCCTCTCAGTCCTTTGTTTTGAAAAGGACTTGTGTATATGATGCTTTTACATTTCTGACTTCGACGTCGTATGAATCTCTTGGACTTGATTGTGCCCTACAATTCCGATGTTTCCGATGAATTAACCTGCCCCGTTGCTGTGTATTACCCTGGAAAATGTGGAGTTTCCTATACACCTGAGTGAGATGCATGTGCCTGCTTTGGGACATGGGACCGTCCGTATATTTCCAAGGAGAAATAGCCAAAACTTAGATATTATTAGAATGATACCCCTTCGTGTTACTTTTCAGTTGCTCTCAAAACCTCCCAAAAACAACCTCTCCTTCCACTACATCTTTAAATTCCGATCTTTTCAATATATCGTCGCTCATTTTCTAAAACAATACAACCGCCCCTCTCCAAATGATTCAAGTATCATCGCGCCCTTCCCCCCCTATCACAAATGGACAGGCCACTTTCGGCCCAATTTCATACGCGCGACCAACCGCGGAGAAAAGCATATGATTCTAAACGGATCTTCCACCACAGTCGCACACAGGGATAGCACAAAGATCTAAGTCCTAGCTCAAGCTAAGCTCATGACCTCAGATCAAAAAAATCGGCGGGTAGCTACATGCAACACGAGGCCCGGCGGTTACATTTTAAATACATGAAAAAGGGCCTTTCCAATTACCAAATTCAATTCAAGTTAATTAAAAGCTTGCAGAGATCTAATGCTGAGTGCCAGTTTTAAAGCCGCTCGCTCATCTTGGTCTGAGCAACACCCTGCCCGCATCCACACACACCGCCCATACACAACCTCGTAAATGGATTATCGATGCCCAATCCAAGATCTATATTCGAAAGAAAAAAAGGGGAGCAACTCGTGCTTTGTGATCCTCACTTGGATTTCGCTTATCTACACTGCCCCCTCCCACCACCGTGCGCTGCCGCCCACCTCCCACACGGATCAAAAGCATCCCCCCTCACCCCCCCCCTCCAGATACCCATTACCCTTCCACCCATCCTCTATCAATCCCACACACGATCATCGACTTCTCTCTTTAAATTTGACAGTAGATCCTTACAACCCTCGCACCCTCCCCTCCCCAGCCACCATTTGCATATATTGTATGACGTTCCACAGCCGAATATCCATCTTGGTATCGGATCTGGGCACAATGTCCTGCGGCTTGCCGATGGCCAGTGCGCCGACGAGTATCCCGAAATTCCGCCGTGTTTGTAGCACGGACTACCTGTTGCCTGTGCGTTTGCTTGGGGAAAAAAATAGACTGGTGTGCGTGCGAGTCCGTGGCTTCTCTTGACGGACGGACCAAGGGGAGAACTTGGGGGTGCGTGCAGGAGATAAGCTTACGGGTGTTGGAATGAAGCGTGCGGCGTCGACGCATCTACATCTACCAAAGGAGGTAGGGATATTGCTACTGTGAGGAGGGAGGGGATTATTGTGAAAGCCTAGAATGTATCCACATCCGGTTTGCGTGCGCACGTTCGTCTATCTTTGAATTCGACGGCCCTAATTCGATCTTGATACTGGGGGGTTAAACTCAAAGCCTTCCCATGTCCCATTGAAGCAATATCTAACAGTTCCATCCCGGCATTTTTGAAACCCCCGGCCTCCCACAATGCCAAAACCATTAGATGGTCAAAGTCATATTCTTTTGGCACAGTCATGTATGATCTCCTTCAAACAACGTAGCGGAATACTTCTGAATAACCCAATGTCTCCCTATAACCCTATTGCTGTACCTCGTATACGGGCCCTACTGCGAGTAACGCGAGAGAGAAGAGTATCCATATCTAGGTTTTCATTTTAGATTAATCCCCTCAAATCTTTCATCAGTTTTAGCACGCCACCTTTCCCCCTTGGAGTAATGTACATCCATAGACACGAATATACATCAGCCCATGTATATACCCAGGTGGGCATGTCCACCAGCTATATCTCCCATTTTCTCGAACTGACAGGTGCAACCAGCCGTATGTATGCCCATGATAACCACCCACCACATGGATTCATTCAATTAGCCGCCGGGGTTGAAGTACCCAAAAGACGCAGTGGCCTGTGCATTACTGCACCATGAGAAAACTCAGGGGTAAGAATGCATCCATCCCTTTTGGTGTGCACACATATATGGAATAGCGGGTGGGGGAACACTGTGCACCCCCCCTTTTTCTGCCGCTGCCATACCCAAAGCGCAATCTTGGCCAGTGTATACTCTCCGAAATAGGGAAATTCAATTACAATATAAGCTTTTCATAAGTTCCACCCCTACCCCAGAGCGTAAACAAGAGGGCATGCCAAAAGGAGGCAGAAGCAATTTCCCAATTTCCTAAAGGATCTAGTTCGGTAGGTAGATATCCTGATCCCATGACCTTTAGTCTCTGTGCTTCCCGGTGTAGCAGAGTTCAGTTCGAGTGTGATGGCATATAAGCCGCATATGCCGGGGAGTCGGTATCCAGATGGGCATAAGGTGGGTTTCTTAACTTCATGCTATCAACGTGGTTTGTCGATTGAGACAGAGGTCTTCTGGGGAATGGGGATTAATCCCGTGAGATCTCCCTGGGATAGGTTTCGAGATCTCGTCCTCAGATACGCGATGTATCAGTGATATTTGCTTTTGCCCGTGAGCTCTTGATATTTCCGGCGCTTCGAGCTTCTGGCGTTGTTACGCGAGAGGAGCAGTAGGTATAAACTGTCCGGTTGGTTCAGCGCTCGTACGGTTGTGTCCAATAGGTGGGAAGGTGTGTACAGGCATTGCTTCTCAAGCTCACAAGACCTCTTCTGCCAATAGGGGAATGAGGTCATGGTGTAATGAAGGTGAAGGCATCTCCTGAAGATCCTTCAGTCTCCTGCGTGTCCTGCCTAGGGCCAGGAGAGACGATGAAGCCTCGGGGAAAACAGAAGACAAGACTAGCAATCGCTTCCATCGCACTTTGGTAGATCTGGTATATTGACACAAAAATGGAGGTTGACTGCCAACCTCTAGTTCAATGTCATCTGATAATGACACTGTTTATCATCTCCACTGAGATATCCAAATTACGTAGGTGTAATGATGCTCAATATGGTTGACTGGCGCCCCGCATTTTGTTCTTCAGCTGGCCATGTCTGCGCCGTTGAATTCTTGACATAGCCAAGGGACCCCATGAGCCACAGAGGAAGCACAAATGGGCTGGCAAAGAACAGCGCTGGGGCAGATTAAAAACCTTGAAGCCTGTCAATAGCAGAAATAGCCATTTGGCAATAGTTGACTCATAGTTTTCTCGCCTCCGCCGACTGCGTATCCCGCCCCGTTAGAACAAGCTACTTGTCATGTAGGGCCGGAGCAGCCGACATTGCGGCGTAGGGCCCTTGGAATGCTCTCTGAGTGGTTGACTGATCGTCTGCCTTTGGATCGAGCTCCAGATACGAAATCCGCCTCTCTGCCTCGTTAACTTTCCTCACTGGTTGTCTTGTTCCTGGCGCCAGTTTAGGTTCTGTGTCAGTGCACCGAGCAAAAAAAAACTCCGGGAACCAATTCGAAGCTTCATCAACGTCGATCATGAACGGTTGTCGTTGATTGGGTGTGATGTTGGTTAACGAATGCGCCTATGAGAGAGCTCACGTATTTTCCGACTGTGCTATGGTGATTCACTTTCTGCACAGCGCCAACGATAGCGATGGTGGCGAATTGCATTATCTGAGGCCCTTCGCAAAGGATACACTTATTTAAGTTACTCTGGTCGTTTATACCGCAGATGATAATCCTCTGCTATATCGCGAGGCAATAACGAGTCCACAGGGCGGGACTACTATCGAATGAGGAATGGGAATGAAGCCCCATTCTTGCACATCCAGCTGATATTTAGGCCGTTGGTCTACGATTGTTTCAGCGGCTCGAGACTTGCTCCCTTGGGGATTTTACATCATTGCCGTTGTCGGATACAGAAGGTCAATTTGATGCCATGGTATCTACATGTCTTGTATGGACTGTCCAAACCCGCATTGCTCAGCTGCAATATTACTTTGCCGCGTACACGCTGAGGATCCTCGAGGCGGACCTTGCAAGTTGCAGGAACCCGCCCGGTACATCCACCCTTCTGCCATAAGAGTATGGATGCATGGTTTTGTCAAACCAGGTCAGGGGAACGGCTGATGGGCTGCTATCCTCGGACGCCCAGTCAATGACGACTGCCTTGGTACCAGCCAGAGCACAGCGGAACCGCAGCCAGCTTACCGTCCAGTTCTAAGGGTTGGGATTTGTTTAGGCTGCGTATCCGTTTCGCCCAGGCCTATATTCGGGTTGAACCCTATATTGGACCTCAGCCGTAAAACTATTGGGGATTTCAGCAGTCCTGGATTCCTGGTCCTGTGTCCAAATCCTGGCCGCCAGGGACCGTATGTAAGTTTATGGATTCCCCGATCTCCTAAAATCGATACCCACGCGCTGCGTGAGAGAGGATCTGAATCTTGACAAAGGGCTGTGCGTGCGGGTTTCCTCATGGCAGTGGTCAGATCCCAATGGCCATAGAAAAGAAGCAAAAGAAAAAAAAAAATGTGCTACAGTAGGACCAATGCTCATGGCCCATGGGCCTGCAAGGCTTCTCAGCTATTTCATGCGTCTGTCAAAAATAGTGCTGGACAACCCATTACTTTGCCCGTCATTTGTGTCCCCAATCAGATTATTCTATTTTTTCTTTGCTGTTAATATTGGGAAGTCGAAATCATTATCAATATGAAACTCGCTTGGTTCTTTTTTCTATCTCGTCTTGGGCAAATGTGTTCTGAATCGTAGCGGAAGTTGGGCATGAGTCATGGTATTTCATATTGAGGAGTGCAGATAATAATAATAATAGGTGCTTTTTTGCCAATATCATGATTCCTTTCAATGAGACCCAAGGTGAGAAAAAACTATGGTTGGAGTGTCCGTATGTTGTGATATGTCAGCTCATAGCCGAAAGCCACGATAACTCCCTCCATGCCTACAAAAACCAAATATATTTGTCGCGGACTATTCTATTCCCCTTGTTTCATTCCATGATCTATAATGGCTGCTGCCCTGTATTAACGATGATCGCCACGTGAAGTAGGCCTACCGGGAAACTCCGAGATAGGCTGATAGTAACTCCCAAATCTCCATATTTTTACCACCACAACTGGCAAAAAACTGGGGATGCACCGAATTGAAGACTCGATCATAATAATACTGCTATTATTGATCTGGGGAAGATCGCAATTCCTCGGTCGCCACTCGCCAGCAACCGAGAGGAGGGGGTCTGGGAAGAGAGAAACCTTGACCAACTCGAACACATGCAAATCGCGATCGATCTGGTCGGAACTCTGGGGTATGGGGTATGGGGAAGATCTATTTCCATTCCCAAATATCCGCCGATGAGAGAGAAAAAAGAGTAACTTAAAATCGACGTACGATGTGAGGGGTATTTGGTCCCACATGCTGCTTTCGTTCCCGAAAGTCTGGGATAGCAAGTTGAGAGTTGTCTACGCCCATCCATCCTCTCAAGCTCTAATCTTTTCTGAAGGGGAAACATCAGATCAGAACCCTTTAATGGCTTGTCTCTGGTGCGGTGACACCTTGAGAGATGGTAAGGGGAGCTCGAAGAGTACTTTGAACGCCATATCGACTGGTAAGAATGATTGAGATAAGGAGATAAGACCTATTCTCCGGCTTGTTTCGTTCAGATGGCGGAAGAATACCTGGCAGGAATTGGCGTCGTGAATTTAGTTAGTTACCTAGGGCTCAGACTAAGAATTTAGCAGGATGACGGGCTGCCATCGCTCGGCCGTTTGAGATGATATTCCGGCTTCTGATTTCATGTTGATTAGCATGTGGTTCCATTTCTCCAGGTCCCTGTTTCTTGATTTCCAAAACCCCATGTGAGATAGCGGGGAGTTTCCCCGCTTGACGAACAGGACTAAAATGAATTTTTTTTTAGCAACGTTGCTATTCGATGTCTCCCCAGGTCGTCGCCAGTTGATGCTATCCCCAGCCCCTCAAGCGGGGGGCGGGGGAAGCCGTTGTTCCGCGGCTGACAGAAGTGGGATTGGGTTGGATGTTATATCCCCGGTGGTCCAGTCTCTGATTGATAGATATTCTCCTGTTCAAAGTCAAACCAGGGCCAGTAAGCAGTCGGATGGAAAATATTGACCAGTAATTGGCGCCTTGCCGTGGCAAAAGCCAGGTATCCCGCCCAGCATCCGGTATTGGCAAATCCAAAACGGCCCTAGATTCAGCTGGAGTTATTTAGTTTATCTCCCCGATATCGTAGCTGAAAAGGTAGCATGTCCACTTTTGCAACCGTCGTTTGCCCGATTTGAACTATACAGGCCACACAGGAAGGACAAGAGGCGGTGGGTTTGTCTCACAGAGAGCTATGAAGCAGTAATGATGTATGAGGAGCCCGAATGGAAATCAACCACTGCGGCGAGGAGCCCTGGGATGTCGGATTCAAGCGAAAGCGTGTGGGCTGCTGTTACGCGTAGATTGGCTGCGGTGTGCCCATGTATCTTCATCTTCAAAGTTCACCCTGACTTCGCCGCAGCCGGTTAACTTACATTTCCCCTCGCCGCCATTACTGCCCCACCGCCACTGGCAATGGGAAAAAGAAAAGAAAGAGGCTCGCATGAACTATGGCCTTGCGATGGAAAAAGGCCTCGAAGCTGTGCTCCATGCTCCATTTGCCCGCTGCTCAACTGCCCCTCCAGCGATCTCTTCAACGTTACAACTCGCCAAACAGTAACCCCAGGCAGGGCTCCCCTGAGGCTGGACGGCGTGTATTGTGCTGCTAACAGGGGCATCCTCGCTGCCATGTCCCGCTAGACTGCATGCCAGGGGACTCCGGACGCAGCGTCTGTCAACCAAATGCCCAGGGCGTGGCTGTCCCGTGCCTGACTGAGTCTCTGCTCCGTCCTCACCCACCAGCCCCCCAGGAGGATTGCTACAATTTGCCAGGATTGGGAGGGGTTCGGGCGTATCCCGGGCTGGTTCATGCTGGGCTGTCGTCTGGAACCTTGGAATCCTTCCTTGGACCGCTTGGCTCTTAAACAGTTTTCCTCACTGCCGCCACTACGCAGGACATCCGGATCGCCGCCTCTTAAAGGATGCGCACAAAAATAGGCATAATAAGCCATTATACATGTGCCTCTCTTGCTACATCTCTGCGAGTTGGACGCAAGGAACGAAACAGACCAACCATAGACGACACACTGGTCCCTTGGCGCGCCTCCTCTCGGCCAGTCAATAGACTTCTGTCAGCTTACCCGTTCATTTCCAGGCACCTCGGGAGCTTCACGACCGACAAATAACGTGTGCAGAACCACCAGAGACCGTGCGGCCATCTGGATTTGTCTGTCGTGCCTGGGGGCAGGGGTGCCTCGCATGTTGCCGACAGGGAAGTTTGGAGAGGATGGCTGTCTTCGATTCTCATAGGTGAGACTCTGTGTCCAGTGGGACTTTTCCATCATGGTGCTGGTACCTCCACATCGCAGGGTGGGAGGCCGGAGAATCTGTCCCACTCTCTCGACTCCCCAAACCCACCACTCGTTACCAGCGGCGTCCTCTGGGTCCCCGCCAGAGAGTAACCATAGGTCTCTCGTTGTATATCCTTCCTGCTCGTTAGCGGCTGCGCATGGGTAGAGCCCTCAAAGGGAAAGGCCCGTTAATATTACATTTGGCTAACCCCGTCTACCAATTGGCGTTCGATATTCCCTGGCTCCGGAATTCTTATTACTCTGGACATGTCCCCGTTGGGTCTGATTTTTGAAACCTAGATGGATTTCCTTCCTTTCGTTTAGAGCACCGTTCTCTTTACTTCATATTTCTACATACATCCTTTGTATGTGGATGCTTTTCATCCAGGCTCTTCATATCTGTTGATTGCCCCTCCTTCACTCTCGAATTTTTTCAAGGACCATTACTTTAGGCGCAAAGGTCGAGAATAGGGCTGGAATACCGATCACTGACACTACCCCACGGCTACCTCTAATGCGTCCAAGAAGGACATGACATTGTTCCATACGTCCTTGGGGGATATCTAAACCCAAGGGAACCGCGATCAGACACGGCTGCGGAAATGTCCCCCTCATCATCGAAGGGCGGTGGATGCCCACTGCCATTCTTACAGGAGAACCTCTTCCCATCCTCTGGTGGATGTGAGTTGCTTCCCCTGTTGTTCCACCTGCAGTATAATTCAGTATAAATTTGTCCCTTTGCCCAGAAACTAACCTATCGCAGTTTTACCTGGCCGATATTGCGAAGAAATCCCGCTCGGCGGCACGACGAACGTCAGTTGCTGCCTTCCATGCCCGCAGGCGGACTGGAGATATCCTGACGGTATTGACCTACTCCTCCCTTCCCGCCTTTACCGAACCTGGCTTATGCTGATACTGTCGAAGGATTCATGGAGAAAACCGAAGTTGCCAATTGGATTGCTGTTGCGATATTCTCCTTAAACTGTTTACTACTGCTCAGTTTTGCGGTGCTACCCGTTAAATGGACACATCGACACTATCTGAGCGTGTGCTTATCCCTTGGGATTGCATTTATGGAGGTATGTATCACCCGCAACGGTTGTTTAAACTCGCCCTCGCTCGATAAGCTAATATGGAATTGAGTAGTTCTCCTTCATTGTTCCCTTGGCTGCTAAGCCGGACGAATGCTTCAACGAGATTACCCCACATGATATGAAATCGGACGTGGCGTGCGCATTTTCTGGCGCATTCATCATATTTGGTGGCTGGGCCGTTGTTATGTGGAGTATGCCTTGAGTCATTACCCGTATCAGTTCAGATATTGTGCTAATCAATACCATAGGTTTCTGTCGCGCCCTATCGCTGCACCTCCAAATTTGTTGGGATGTCGTCACTGGCAATAAATTCTTCATTAGCACGTTGGTCCTGGGATGGGGTATCCCCGCTATTGGGCTGGCGGTTGGCCTGATCATAACAGGCACTTCATACCGATTTGGCTCCATTTGCCACATTAACCATGATAATAGCCTGGCAGACTTTTGGGGCCCGTTAATGGGTCTTGCTGCCGCAGCGCTCGTCATACAATTTGTGACGTTGGGCTATTGTATCCACGTCTACGTCAAATCACTTCTGGACAACAATCCTACAACCGACAATAGCTCCGTAATACCGTCCTACCAGGGGAGCGTACGGACAGTTTCAGCACGCCAGGCATACCGCCGTGTCAAAAGGGTTATCCAGTTACAATGGAGAGGAATCGCTGTTGTCCTTACGATTATTGGAAACGTCATTTTCTTTGCCATCATATTCTTATCCTTGGACAGCAGTGCTAAACGGACTCCGGAATTGATAGCGAAAGCCCAACCTTGGATTCTCTGTCTTGCATTGTCCAAAGGGGATAAAACAAAATGCGCACCGCAAGCCAGCGGCATAGGTCCCAATGAAGCATCCATAATGGCCGTCCTGGTACTTTTGTCCATGAGCGGTTTATGGACACTCATCTTCCTTGGTCGATACTCTATGATTCTCGGCTGGATTGACCTTTTCAAGCGAAAACTTGGCCGCAGCAGAGAATTTGTCTCTGCCGATGCCCGAGACCGTGTTGGTCATAACCGCTCCTACGAGATGATCAATGCCTCGTCTCGGAACCAAGTGGTCAAGTCACCGGAGCCCCTCCTTCCGCCTAGCCCTTCCGACCTATCGATGTCTACCCTCCGATTTTCTGGAGGCAAAGAGGCCGAAAGCTATACTCGTGAAATAAAATACACCAGTCCCGCCCTGAGTTTCTCAACACCTCGACCCCCAAGTGCCACACACGGCCACAACCATCGCCGCACGAACAGTCGAGACTGGAATCCCCAGTCAACATTTGCCCAATCAACATTTACCCGCAGTGGCAACGGTTCGAATGGGCCATATTGGTACGCCGATTCAAAGTCGTAACACCTACAAAAGCAGAAGTTAAAAATAAAATACCAACTTATCCACCACGGTCTTCGTGTACAAAACTTTTGATATTACCTTTATTATGCTCATGGACTGACCCCACCACCGATACCCTATCCTTATTTCATCAGCCATTTCGCTTCCCTTGGCTTTTTTCTATGTTCTTGAAACCGATGCATTAGAGTGATGGCCGAAGCCCAAGCTTTCACGTTCCTATGCATATACTTTTATAGTTACCATTTACCGAGGGCCTAATGCGTCTTTGTTACCCTCCTCATCACCCTATAAACACAGTGCAGAAATTCCTATTCGTTTGACCACAGACATTTTTTGGGGGATCTCTTTGTTTCAGCTTCATTGAATTTTCGACCTGTACTTGTACATGTACATCTTTTAACAACAACCCCTTATACCCTCGAGCAGTTAGTTCGTTCATGAGAGACATGCGATACGCTCGACAGATGGAGACGTTGGGCACCAACATGGATCGGCATTCCCGGAAATGCACTTTCCAGGGGTGTATTACCACGGTACCGGACATTTTTTTCTATTTTTTTTACCCATTTTTATTTCCTAGGATGGAATGGTTCAAGCGCGGCGTGTGGCGGAACTCGATTCTTCTTGTTCTTTTTTTTGTGCAGCTTACTTGCAACATTATCTATTTTGGGATATAATATCAGGGCGGCTCTTTCTTGCTTTAGCATCCGTTCCCTGCAAATTATCTATCTTCTTACCGTCTCGCCTATTTACCATCTTTTTCTTTATCCTTTGAAGCTAATTTGCCGTTATTGAGAGGAGCAACGGATTAATGCCTTATTTTTATTTTTGCAAGTGCGCTTGGGAAATTTTGTCAGGGGGCGAAATGATAGTTACAAAAGAAGATATTGCAATTCGTACGGTACATTGGTTTCTCTGGCAAAATTGCAGAATCACCCCGCGAGTTATCTACATGTAGCTATGATAATAATAATCCCTGTAACTAAAATTAAAACAATACAACAGAAGCTATGACTATTGCCCCTTGCAGTGGCGGCGATTATTAGATAACTTGCCGAAGGCCAGAGGACCTGCCCAAAGAGGCGTTAGAACCATACCTTTCTTATCCGAGACAATAAAACCTGGCCGCAATTATTAACATCAAGCGTTAAGCTGATGTGGGTGGAGTTAGGACTACAATAATAAATATTTCCATGCTGCTTACATGATTTCGTATCTCAAACCATCCATCACCGCCTCTCGAACACAACCCAAACACATGAAATAATAAATTTGCCCTCCCAAACAACAGCTCGTAAATTCCCAACGCATCATCATGTAACGACTAAGGTTACATTCGCTCCCTTCCTTCCATTTCCCAGCACCATCCCCTTGGAACTCTAAATCATTTTCCTCTCGGGGAACAACCGGTTTCCATCCCTTGTCTCCGGAACATTGCCATCCATACATAACATGACATGATACATGCACGCCATTATGGTCTGGATGGATTCTCTTTCGAAGCTTGTTTCGCAACTATTGAGTTAATTCATCACTGTGGATCTGTCCGGGGTGTAGATCAAACCCGCTCTTTTCAACGGTTTGCTCTTAGCGAGATAACACTCCCATACGCGAGTATGGCCTTCGGATATTCGTAGAGGGGAATCACTAATAAAGGGCCTGTCTATCATACATACTACATCCCCATATTGCGTCACCGTGGCACACCGCATAGCATAGCATAGCATGACATGGCATTGCAGAGACAGACGCGAACAGTGACAGAAGCAAGGCAGGATAACGCAGAGGCAAAATAAGGGGAACCGTGTGGGGCGCGAAAGGAACTCAGTTAAAGCAGCATACAATAGTTATACGATTCGTCACAAATAGCCCCCTGCTAACTTAAAAGTAAGCATAGTTACAATATCCGTTTAATAAACGCGTCAGAATTTAGTAAGTTAACTAGTTCTTGGATTTGTGTGTATGGAGAAAGTCCGGTCGATTATATGCATGCAGCTCTCGGATGTTCTTCATGACGCCGCAACCAAAATTAAGCGCAACTGCCGGCCTCTGTCTGTAGATCGGAACCTGCAAGCACCGGGACCCGAACAATGCTCGATCATCCCACTATTGGATTTTTTTTTTGCCCCCCTATTAGTTACCAAAGCCGTTTTTTCCTGGGGCGGCGGAGGGGGGGATCGAACTTTTGTCCCTAAAAGCAGGATCACTACCTACCGCTGAGAAATCGGGATTCGGGAATAAATATTCAACTGGGCAATTGTTGATTCTCAAGGACCTAGATGGAATTAGTAAATACTGCTGTCGATGAACCGTTCTCCCGCACGCGCGCGTGTGGTTTTGTTGGATTGCCGGGTTTTTCTCTGACGGTTTGCCGGGTGATTCGGAGCTTACAGCGCGTGTGAGGAGGCGATGATTTGAGGTATTTCCGAGATAGTTATAGAGTTTGTACTCCGGGGGAAAGGGGGCAAGGGGGTAAACTGTTGAGCTTATTGGATGGATGGTTGTTTATTTAGCCAATTTTGCGAATCACCATTCAGTGCTCCGTAGTTAATAAATAGGGTTTATGTACCTTGCATTTCTCCTGAGAATGGCAAAAGTGTAATCCCCCATAACTCATTCAGCCTCACAAGCTGGTTCGAATGCAACGTAATCATGGATTAATCATGCTGACTTCTTAGCGGACCATGTCTGAGTATGATGACTCAAAACTATATTCTATGTCTGGTCAGAATCGAGGCATATCAGCATATCAAGTCAATATCAAGCCACTACTGCTCGAAGTCCATCCAGCTGCTTGGAATAATTAACGAGGACCAATTATGCATCACTGTGGAGAAGGTGAAAGGGAGTAGAATCTCAACGGCTCGCGTAACCTTTGACAATGCAATGCATAATAATAAGATTTTTCAGTATGCTGATCGCAGAGAGGACAAAGGCAAAGAAAGGCCTTGCGTTAAATGCCCGTAGGAATAGTACTATGGAATAACAGGGGTAGGCCTGAACTAAGCTGGAACCGGCTACTGTCGCCCGAAACCAGCCTCCAGGATGGATCGTTTTTTAATCTCGAACATTCTGGAGCCCCGGAGATCAGGCTTGCTTGGAGTATTTTGTGGGTACTCACAGATGGGCAAAAGCCATCGACAAGGACAAGGCGAGGAGGAGGGAGTTGAGAAGCTGGTCAAGGGTAACTAGTTAAATTAACTGGTTAGGGTTCCTATGGTCAGGTGACTCCCAACCTCAAAAGGGGTAGGATAAAAAGCTGGCAGGAAGCATTTTTCTCCATGAGACAAAGCAGTTGTCAAATTTAACTAACTATCTGCCAACGTCAGATGTATGACCTCAGGAAATAACCTTTGCGGGGTGGGGTTTGGGGTTAACAACAGGGCCTATGACCTCTTTCTCTTTGAGAAATAAGAAGTTGCAGTGACGTGGTAAACCAAACATTTATTTCTCAATTATTTACAGACTAAGACTACGATATATGCTATCTGACATATATATATACTTTTGACTGTCCCATTGACTAACTCAGGCGTGGGTTGGTGTGCTTTTCATCCTTCTCAACTTGACGCGGATGCCAATATCAAACATACAATTACTTTATTATAAGCCAAACCACAACTCAGAAGACTCCAGATGGGGCAAAACAGAATGCCCAGTCCCTTCAGCATATATTCCCTGAACATTCTCCCCATAATCCGACGTTGTATAGCTCTGCTCGGGCGTGTTCTCCAAGACATCGGTTGGCTCCTGGCTGACACCAAATACACCCGTCCACTGCTTGATGGTTTCGTCATAGTTTGGCGGAGCGAGAGTTTGGTCTACAGAGCCGTGCCATATTTGCATCTTTGGTCGAGGTCCATCATATCCGGGGTACATGTCCTTGACGACATCTGCCCACTGTTCTGGGGTTGCGATGGATTGTCCAGCGGAGCAGGTGTTGTTCCAAGCAGCCACGGCACCGTTGGAGGACACAAAACAGCCAGCAGGAACACCGGAGTATAAGGAGACGGCCTTGATGAGGTCAGGGTATGTTGCGGCGAGGACGTTGGACATCATTGCTACACTTATTGTCAGTTTGCCTTTTCATTTTTTGGGCCGATAATTTGCTATATAGTAGAAGAAAGGGGCCTTTCACGGACCGCCAGATGATCCACCTGTAACAAACACCCTCTCAGGGTCCGCGCTATAGGTTGTGAGGGCATAGGTAATCATCTGTGAGATGGCAGTCGAATCTCCGCCTCCGTCGCGAGTGAGAGACTGCGGGCTGGAGACATCCCAGCAGCCGCCACTGTTCGGACTACTCGGCCAGATTGTGATATAACCTTTGCCATCCGATCCCTTTGCCCAGGGCACTGCTGGATTTTGGAAATAATTCTCGGCGGAGGATCCGCAGGAATGGACGACAACCACCAAAGCCGGGTTCTCCGTCACGTTATCGGGAATATAAACATTCCTGCGTAAATGTGTTTAACAGGCTGCAGGTATGTTTGGGAAAGTTCCTTTGAGAAAACCTACATTGGGACAGTTCCGCCATAATCAGGAACGGGCTCGAGCGAAGCGCTAATCGCGGCCCGAATAAACAAGGCGGCTCCGAAGAGATGGCTCTGTAACTGCATTTTTCAATTGAGAATAGTCCTCTCTGCCACGAAAAAAATCTTTACAAAGCCGAATAAAGGATGGATATCCCGTTTTATATGTAGGCACTCATTCTGTTCTATTCTAGATAGTGATGGTGAAAGGAGGAGCATGGGCTTTAAAGCGCAGGAGGAGTTCGGGAATGGTAACTCAACCATACCACCCGGGCAAATGGAGTCGTGGAAATTCATCTATAACGCGGGGAAACAAGCATTGCTTAGACCTTGCTTCCATGAAGAAACAAGGGTCGCTGACAGGACGGAGAAATTTATAACCTACGGTTAAGTAGGATAATGGGGAGAGGCTAACAATCTATATAGATGAGACAATGGCGATCAGTCATAACAGATATTGTAGTTCAGATTATGGAGAAGAGTACTTTCGAATTAATTGATTTGCATAGTTAAGTTCAAAGCTCTGGATTATTAGGTAGAGCTTGTTATCGAAACTTCGTTCTAGATCCATACATTTAGAATTCCATTCTTGTGCCTCAAATCCCGTTCACTTCTATCTCCCCTAAGCATTATTGCAATGTTTCTCTAACGAAGCTATGCTACATAAGACAGCTCGCTATGGGCCCTTATATGGCGACAAAGAGAGAAATAAGTGGCTTCTAGAAAGCTTATTGATGTATTCACTCAAATCGAAAGATACTCCAGGCGGCTAAGAAGCTCGACTATTGCAGTATTCCCATTCTTCCTTGCCCAAGACAAAGGTGTAGCTCCATCTTCATCCACAACAAGCGGGTCCAGAGACCCTTTTTCGACGAGCAGCTGTATCATCGCTAGATGCCCATTCTCTGCTGCCAACGAAAGGGGTGTTCGTCCGCCATCGTCCCTTAAAGTGGGATCAATGCGACTTTTCGTAATCATCAATTCTGCTATACCAGTGTTGCCTCTCCTTGCTGCTTCCAGTAGAAGGTCCCATATATCTTTATCTCCTAGTTCTATAACGGTAAGGGGATGGGCGAGTAGTAGTTTCACGGTGCTTTCTAGAGCGTCTATCGATGGTTCCAACTCGCCATCCGAAGCCCAATCGAATAGCAAGTTAGATGCTGCAACTGATAGGGGGGTGTCACCAGCATGATTTTTAGAATTCACCTCGATCCGGGGGTCCTTTAACAAGAGTTCTATCGAACTCAACCGACACCGCGTCGTTGCCTCATGGAGGGGAGTATCGCCATTTTCATCCTTGAGATTGACATTTATGTCACTCTCGTTTAAGAGTGTTCTTGTCAATAACTCTTGCCCCGCCTGTACTGCAGCCAAGAAAAGTCTCTGGCAGGAGATTTGCTTCAGAACATTCGGATCCATATCCTCAGAAAGAAGAACCTCGATTATGCCTGGAGTATTGTAATCGAGGGCGTTAAAAAGAATCCTTTCTAGTATCTCCGGACTGAATGTAGGAATAGCGGCGCCATGGGCAATCAAGACCTTTGCCACACCTTCAGCACTATGTCGTAATGCAAATCGGAGTGGGGTGTCGCCATTCTTGTCCTTAGACTCTACCTCAGCCCCTGCCTCGAGTAATACTCTAACAACATCATGGTACCATGCCTCTGCCGCCCAGGATAAAGGTGTTCTACCATCGAGATCTCTAGAATCAGCTTTTGCACCTTTATCGAGGAGGAGCTTGACAACTGCATCTTTCCCGCTTGATGCAACCCATGATAACAGGGTCCTCCCGCTAGCGCCGATCTCATCATATGGAACCCCTTCCATTGCAAGAAGCAGTTCAACTATTTCCGTATAGCCATCTTGTGCACTAAGCCAGAGCAGGCTCGTCATAAGGAATTCATTCCAGTCGATATCAAGACCATCTTGACTAAGGAGCAGTTTGGTTATATCGTGATACCTTGTGGCCTCATCCATGGGGCCATTGTCCCACGCCGAACGGAGTTCTTGGATGGCTATCAAGAGGGGAGTGCAGCCATCGTGATCCTTAGAGTTCAACTCCACACGACCGGTGGATAGCAAAAGCTTGACCAAGGCTTTGGAACCACTGTTGATTGCAATGTGAAGGGGGGTGCAACCGTAGTTATTGATCGAGTTAACATCGATATTCTCCTCTGCGAGTAGCACCTCCACAACCGCTTCTTGATCGTTCCCTAGCGCATCTGCAAGTGGCGTGATCCCCTTTCGGCGCTTGGAGTTTACATCTAGCTGGCGACATGCTAGGAGAATCTTGACTTCCTCCACATAACCATTGCACGATGCCCATGATAATGGAGTGTGTCCGGTATCATCTTCTCGGTCTGGTATAATCCCGGGCAGCGAGAGAAGAAGCTCCATCACGGATAGACGCCTGTTACGCACAGCTGCATGGAGAGCTGTTGCTTTAGCCCCGTCTGAGGCGTTGATATCCACGCCATATTTTAGCAATAGGCGAATCGTGCTATCACGGCCATGAGCGGCAGCCCAAAACAAGGCCGAGCTGCCGTTGTGTTGGATATTGTAGCGGTATAAGTGTCGGTTGAAAATTGCATGTAATAGGTGATTTGTCTGGGCAACGACATTGATATCTTGTTCGGATTCAAGCGTATTTGCAAGACGGTCCAATAACTCGTTTGGGAGATCAAGAAGCAACATCGTGGGTAGGAGAGCCAGCTGGATCGAGGCGTTTAGTGGACAAACCAACGATAGGTAGGCGGTTGAATGGACCGGCAACGCTGATATCTAAAGAGTAGCACGAAATTTTGAAGTTGGCCCACGGATTGCCTGCTGGTTGCTGAAAGAAATGATGAAGTTGAAAGTGCGACAAAGCTGTGGTGTCTTGTGGGCTGGAGATGAAGTTGGACTTTAGCGCGGATAAATACGACCCAAAAGCCACCAGCTCCTGGGGATTCATCCTTTTGGCTCAATTGGGTTTTCTTGATGGCACACGCCTATTCATGCCATTCTTGCTGCTTCAGATAGGATTAGCCAAGCTGACAGTGTCATCAAGATGGTTACTCACAACCCCTATATTTGCTCGAAGGGCGGATACATCCCTGAGTAACCCCGCGCTACGGACCACCTCTTGGATAACTCCCAGAGTCTCAATTTTCATGGCCAGTTCATAGGAGCATAGTAAGTGATAAACTAAAGTTTAAAAAAATGAAGATATCTGAACATGCATTGCAAAGCTTTCGCCTAAGATTCCATCCAGCCCGCGATATTTAGCAAACAAGAGAAACAAAAAACAAAAAAGAAAATCAGATGTTACAATATTCCATTATGGTACAAGTGAATCAATTGCCTCATATTGTCCTGCCAGCCATTCTCTTTTCTTGATGGAAACTTAAGGGGGGGGAGGTAAGAGGAGGAACGAAGCGCGGTGTGACGTGTAATGAGAAGATAGGACGTGTGTTCATTTCAAGGGTCAGATTTGGATAAGGAAATGGTTCTTGATTGAGGCTGTGGGTGACGTGATTGACGCTGCAATTACAGCAGCGAAATCACACCGGCTGTCGGGTTTTTAGATGTTGAGTTCAATTACCAGGCGTTGACGTCGAAATTTTCCTGTTTTACGTTAGTCAGGCTGCTAGTTAGAATATACCGGGAGCAAACTGAGCTTACCTCAGAGAAATAAGTTGTAACGACGGTGCGGTCCTGGAATTTTCTTCCCGCAAGGGCTTTGAGCGCCTTCGAAGCAGACTCGTTGTTATCAAACTTGACATAGATTTTGCCTACGCCCGCAGCCTGCCTGTTGTTGCCAGTTGGTCTCGGAATCTTGAGCTCAAGCACTTGTCCATATTTGACGCATTCCTCGCGAACGTCATCGCAGATTTCTGTATAGTCCGGTTAGAATATTCCTTAGGAGTAGTATAACATTGAATAGGGGGCTGCGCACCTTCATAATCGTCATTATCAATCAGCTCTTCTGGAGTTACCATGTTCAGCAATTGAAGGACACGGCCTGCTTCAAGATCCTGAGAAGTCGTTTTGGCATACATAGACATGGCATTGACACCCATGTCTAGGCCACTCGCTTGCGTGGTCCCAATACTGGCGCGAACGACTTTGAGTCTCTTATTGCCTAGTTCCATTCCGTTCAAGTTTTCAACGGCAATATCCGTAGACAACGGGTCGAGATACTCGCAGAAAGCAATACCCTGTGATCTCTAGTTAGAATGTGTTTTGCAAAAGCTGGAATCAGATACTTACCCTGGACTCGCCTGTCCCATTATCCTTCACAAGTACAAAAGACTTGAGTTCTCCGAAGGAGACAAGGAGCATAGTGACTGGCTCTTCTTCGATGAACGGGGGGATATTCGAAACGCAGATCTTGTTTGGTGAATCGGGGACAGAACTTGCGACGACTCCCTCCTGGTGGGGTTCCTCGTCACCACCAGTTGGGACAATATAGTCCTTCGGTCGGCGTAGCGATAGCCCCTGGTTGGAACCGTTGGCATCGCCGTTCGACGTATCCATACCTTCACCATCCTCCATACTAATACCATCGAAAGCCAATGCAACTGTTGTATCATCAGCGCTTCTGAACTCAAGCAGACCAAAAGCCTTGTCCTTTGACAATTGCGCTGATACGCATGGGTCGACGCCTTTGATTACATTCAGCCCATTTAGCTGTAGGTTAAAGAATTGAACCAGGCCCTCTTCCGTAGCCGATGACGGGATATTGTGGACAAAGAGGCGCTTGGCTTGGCGGGAGTTCGAGGGTTTTAGAAGAGTGTTGCTGGCGGTGCCCGTGGGCTGGTTCATGAAGGCCTGGAGGCGACTGGGGTCGACTGCCTGCTGACGTGGTGCCCCAGGCAAAGGGAACATGCCTGTAGGGTAAATTCAGTTAGGTATGGAGTCGCATGGTACGGATGCACGTATCTACTAACCTGAAAGTTTGGCCTGCTCCGCTGTGACATGGTCATAACCGGGAGGTTTAATATCCCACTGCGTCAGTCGCCTTTTCCGTTCGAGGATAGGAACTACGTCCGTCAAATCCGGGGTTGGCTCCCTTTTCTTTGGTGGCGGGCTCGCGCTCTTCCGTCGGTCCCTGCCTCCGAATGCATCACCTCGGTCTCTGCCTCTCCCACCTCTGGATCTCTCGTCTCCTTCTCTGTCGCGTCGGGAAGGTCTATCATCATCCTCCCGCCGATGTTCGCGCCGCCTATCGCCTCGGTCTCTATCCCACTCTCTCTCGTCCCGTCGGCCACCCTGGTATCTGTCCTCTCTTTCCCTGGCGCGATAGTCGCGGCTGGAAGAATACAAATCTGGCTCCTGTTCGCGGCGTCCCGATCTTGAATGGGGCGATCTTGATCTTCTCCGTTCCCTCTCCCGCCTATCGCCACGGTCGCTGCGCCCACCGCGCTCTCCGCGATCCCTTCGCTCTTCGCGATCAGAGCGGCCTCCCTGGAACAGCGAGAAAATTTAGCAAATGACGCAACGATCGAACAGAGGAAAAAAGAACATGTAAACATACGTAATATTCCCTAGACCGGCCAGAATCTGCATCATGATAATCCAGTTAGTATCTTTCCAAAGAATGGTCTCAGTGGGCCTTACCTCTGGAGGCGTAGCTGTCGCCGTTCATCTTGTCACAAAGGACTGAATTGCGAGACGGGTTCCAAGTAAAAGCAATCCCAACAGCGGGTATGACAGAATCGAGGGGCTTATAGGCAATCACACTGAGTGAGAAGTTCGTAGCAGAGAGTGTTGAGGAATGCTCCAGGACTGCTCTGCGACATAAAAGTTCAAGATTGGGCGTAGCCATCCAGCGCCCAAAGAGGCTTGGCGCGACTCTGCGGGCTGGGTTGGATCACGTGACATTTAAACCTCCTCCGAGGTTCAGGAGAACATTGCGCAAAGCTCCCATCACAACGACAACGACCAGCGGGGACGTGTTGTTCATACAGACATGTCAATTGGCCGTTTCTCAGAGTGGCGAAAGCTGCCAGTAAGCTTGACGGAGCTTTGCATCAACACAACTCTCCGCTGCGGCCAATCATTCCGGTACGTATACTGGATGAATTACGAGCTACCTATTGCTGCGCATTTACTGACCGGAGCGATTATTTGCGTGATTTAGATGGCAGAAATCTGGAGACGACGAATGGAGCTGCGCGATTCACGGCCGTATTGTCTCCCTGCGACAGGACCCCACGCATCTTCATTACCGCTCATGCTTCCCTTCTGCGAACTCCACCCTCCCGACTCTGCCGTCCTCTACGCCCCTATCAGTAAAGGAAGAGGGGCAAGAGAAGGATGATACTGAGGAATTGATTCGCAATTACTTCAACCTGAACTCCAACCTCACAGACCTGTACGAACAGTGGTCAACTGCAGACAAAAACTTCAAGAAGAAGGCCTCCCATTTCACCGGTATCCGTATCATGCGACAGGACGCATGGGAGACGCTTGTGTCGTTCATTTGCAGCAGTAATAATAATATAGCGCGGATATCACAGATGGTGAGTACCTCGTCACATTTATCTGTCGCTCCATGTTTTCTAACAATGCATATCTCTCTAGGTAGAAAAACTATGTCTAAACTACGGCCCATTGATCGGCCACATTAACCAAAAACCCTATCACGACTTCCCAAGTCCTCACGCATTAACCGGTAGCGATGTTGAAGCGCGCCTTCGCGAACTTGGATTCGGATACCGCGCCAAATATATCTACCAGACAGCGCTCATAGTCGCAAACAACCGCGAGGAAGGCTGGCTTGATTCTCTGCGCAATCCAGAATGCCCATCGTTTGGCGCGGCCGCAGCGTCTGCCGGAGAAATGGCGGAACACGGTAGAGAGGGATATCGAAAGGCCCACGAGTCCCTCCTTGAGCTGCAGGGTGTTGGCCCGAAAGTGGCGGATTGTATCTGTCTCATGGGTCTAGGGTGGGGAGAAGCTGTCCCCGTTGATACCCATGGTGAGTAACCTACCTACCACAGTCATGAACCTCCACTCTGTAGCTAATTCGTTTTGACTAGTATGGCAAATCGCCCAACGTGACTACAAGTTCGGTAAAGGGAAGCATAAGAGCTTAACTAAGGCGACTTATGACGCTATTGCAAACTATTTTAGAAACCTATGGGGAAAGGAAGCTGGCTGGGCTCATAGCGTTCTTTTTACCGCCGACTTGAAATCGTTCTCTGAAAGATTAACGGCCAAGGTCGAAGCCGATGTTGTGAAGACCACTGATTCTCAGGGCGTCGTAAAAACCGAGTTGACCGCCCAGGTTTCGGTTAAGAGGGAAAGAGGTGACGAGATGGAAGAGACAAAAGTGCTCCTTGATGCCGTGGAAACCGAATCCAAGCCTACACCGAAACGACGACGAACTCGACGAGGATGAGGCTCATTAAGAGAAGGATAGGCTGATGGGATACTAATATGTTTCCAAACACTTCCGGACGCGTTACATAGCAATCAAAAATGCTATGGGCTCCCGAGATTTGACTAGCGAAACCTGAGATTATGACTTGAACATAGCTTCATTTATGGAACCCGCATACGCTCTGGAGTGCGTCAAGCTCTATATAACTAAGATTACCGATCTAACATCCGAATTTAAACCAAGGCCCCTACCTGGGAATCAGTCCAGTTAGAACATCCCTAACAGCATGCACAACATCCTGGCCACCCTTCAACCCCAGCTGCCCAATCCTTGACCCCCGAAGCTCAAGATCCGACCCAACCATAAACCCCACAGCAAGAGCAACGCCCAATCCAGATGTGACTGCGAGAGCTGCACCCGTCGAATTCCCTTTTCGCCCCCTATTCCTCCCAGCAACTCTGGTTGGGCTCGTCTCGAAGATAAAATCTGATCTAAATGGAATGAAAATACTCCGCAGCCAATACTTCCACTGCCAATCAGGATACAGCATCGTGTTCTTCCCCGTCCGCTCATCAACGTACCAGCTCGTACAGCCAGAAGCCCAAACAAGGGATTTGGATGCAGCTTGGATCCATGAATTTTCGCGCTGCTCGGCCTCCTCGGTGACGGCGACGGTGTCTACTCCTTTTCTTGAGAAGGGGTTGAGCGAGGATAGTAAGGATGGGTATAGGGTGCGGAGAACTGGCTTGATGGCACGAATTGTGAAGTTGATCTGGCACTCCGTTGTGTAGATGACAGAGAGATGCCCGGTTGTCGTGTTGGGGCCCATCATGATGAAGAAATTGGGGAAATTGGAAACACAGGTCCCATAATAGGCTTGTGCGGCACCGGAGGACAATGTATCCCACTGTTCATTGTTGATGTGAGTAACGAGGCACAGACACGATAATCTTCAGAGGAAAGGGAAAGGAATTCTAGAACCCACATGTTCGTTTAAGCTGATAGCATTCTTGCCCCTGATTTTCAATGGATAAAGCACCTGTTGTGTCTGAAATCCAGTGGCAAGGACAATAGCATCAGCATCCACTTCTCTCCCAGACTTTGTCCGCACACCAGTCGTGGTGATCTCCTCGATAGGATCCGCATAGACAAGCTCCATATTTTCCCGATGAAGACAAGCCAGATAATCTGTATCTAGCACCTTACGCTTGCACCCGATCTGCGTCTTGGGCGTCAACGCCTCGTGGTATCTTTCCGGCGCGGTCCTCTTCATATAATCGATCTGCGTTTTGACCAAACCCTCACGGATTTTCCTGCCTGACTCGATACGGAAACCTGGCCAGTCAGATTCCATGAGATAGTAGTGCCATAACCGATACAGGCGCATTGCAAGCGGCACATATCGCATCGTCCATTTGAACGCGGATGAATAGTACGGATTTAGCCGCTCCGCCAGCCAGTGTGGTTGGCGGGAGAACTGCGTGAGCTTTCGGACCTTGCCCTTGCCCCCAGTCATAATTGGGACAAACTGCGTTGCACTGCAGCCGTTTCCTATCAATGTACGCACATACGTTAGTTTGCGCTTGACGGTGCTCTATCTTCCCCCCCGCCCAGCCTCATTCAATCAATCTTACATACCGACGACAACCACCTCCTTACCCGCCCAATCGAACTCATGATCCCATCTCGCAGAATGGAACAGTTTCCCCTTAAAATTATCTGCGCCCTTGATATCGCATTCCTTCGGAACCGACAGAGCCCCAACGGCAGAGACCAAGATCTTCGCCCGTCGCCGCCGCAGGCGGCCTGTTTTCTGGTCTAATATCGTAACCAGCCATGTCCCCGTCGTTTCGTCAAAGGCTGCCGTCTCCACGGTCGAGTTAAACGATACGTGGGGGGTTATATCGTATTTCGCGGCGACGGAGCGGAAGTATGAGAAGATCTCAGGCTGTAGGGCGTACTTCCTGCTCCAATTGGGATTAAGTGCGAAGGAGTAGGAATATAGATGTGATGCAACCTGGGGTAGTCAAAGCATTATTAATAACTGATCAAAAGGGGTTGTGGGGGGGGGGGGTTTCTGAAAAATAAAAAATATGTACTCACATCACAACCACAACCCGGATAACTATTCACCCACCACGTCCCGCCCACATTCTCAGTCTTCTCGATTAACTCGAAACTGGCCTGTGGGAAATTCCTTCGAAGCTGGATGGCCAGACCAAGGCCGGACATGCCAGCTCCAATGATGAGGACATCTGTATCGAGGGACATCGTGAGGGGTAGCTGGAATGTAGATTAGGGCTCCTCGTCCTGTAAACTGTAATTGAGCTGCCGCACTATTTATTCCCTTGCGGACTTCGTGGAAAGATAGATCAGACAATCCCTCTCTTATTCAACATGCCCATTCATTCAAGAATCACACAGGCCAACGCCGCCCAGATATATAACCACTGAAACTTGAAGCAAACGCCATCAACCAGCCCACCCTATCCTATCGCCACACTTTCCGTAAAAAGCAATATAGGACACATTCTCCGATGCTCTGTGGAACTATTGGCCGAGAGAGAGGAACAATGTCAAGACAACCTTAATGGCCCCGTGCACTTAAGCTCACTACCCGGACCGGCTTTCTATTCAGAACAAGTCCATTCATGACGTCTCTCGCTTGACCTTCCATAACTAGAGGGGGGTTGTTGCACAGCTTCCCCACAACCATGACAAGAGGGAAGCTCAGAGCTTGGGCTCGGGGGAAATGCTAAAAGCTGTTGGTCCGTGAGGAATTGGGGGAAAAATTAGCGTGGGTGTGGTTTGACCAAGCTAGTTCTAGGCGTTTGGGCATCTCGATGTCGGGTTCGGGATGGATATAGTTGCCGGAATAGGTTGGCTTATCGACGGCACCGGGTGGAAATGTGGAGGGCTAGTTAACTCTTTGTTTCAATTATGTCGGATTTTTGACACCGGACATATCTTTCACCCAGAAGAGCTTCTATCTAAATGAGATTTACGGAGTCTATATAGTTACAGGGCAGTCAAATCAAATCCCCTCAACTTTACAACGCGAAAAACTACTTCCTCTATCTAATTGCCTATTCCCACTCCCACACACACCGCGCAGCCAAGCCATATTTAAACCCCCCAATTACCAAAACCTCAAAACCCCCGCCCCGCCCACCGCCAGATTTTGTGACAGCTCACGTCCCATAGTTCAACTTCCCTCCGATTTAACGTCATCCGAGGCCTGGCTACTCTGTACTTAGTTACTACGGATACAAGACCCGCCAGAACTGTGGAGGTTCGGCTTAGTTTCCCTGTACGGGAAGGGGACCAAAGCGTTAACTCACCTGCCACGAAGCAGCCACGAAAGAAGCAAACAAGGTCGATTTGCTTGTATTTAGTTACCTGTTTTGGAGGGGAGCCTGCGAAGTCCGGGTGTGAGAGGGGAGGGGGCGGTGTGGGATGTGGGATATGGGAGTGGTGTTTTTTTCTACATAAGGAAGTATGGAAGGTAGTTCGGGATGAGAAGAGTGAATTCAAAGATATCAGCCTGCTAAGGAAATAAGAATTAGAATATATGGTTTTCGGTTGAACTGTAGGTAGTACAGTAGTTGGTTTGTTTATCCAGAGTGTAAGTTTTCCCTGGTATGTCGTCCTGTTAAATTCATGATATCTTTGTCCCCACCCCGGTAACAACTTATCGTCCACTCCATCGATGGGCAAGGCTGTATGTAATCATGGGATCGGAATCTCATAGATGGATCCATCCATCCCATCACCAAAAAAAAGAGGAAAACGGGCAAGAAAGTCGAGTATTTCAAACCCGGATAACCTCCCTCCAAGCTTTATAAGTTATTCCTCCCGGCCCAGCTATATATCCGCTTCCAACAAAGGCAATTCCGCAAAAAGACAGTGGATCCATATAACTATCGGGGCCTCCTGATTCTCCACTTTCGACGACGGCTGATGGCAGCCAGTTCATGTCCCATTTCCCCCAGGTGGAACCACCACATCGTCCATCCATCTTTACTCTTGTTTAAACAAATACCCAGAGAAACCCTCATGCCATGTGCACGGGCATCTGCGCTGAACATATCCGCCTACAATATTAAGCAAGGACTATCAAGCGGCAGTTGCTGCTCTTGCTGCTGTGTGTGATGGGTGTCGATGCCCCCAGTCCATTTCTTTCAGATCTTGTTGTTCAACGGCTTCGACGCGTTGTTGGAGAATATCAAATTCCCGAGTGAGGATGATATTGTGGCGGAGAAGTGCGTTATGCTTGGAGGAGCTTGCGGTTGGGAAGATTATCAAGGCGGGTAGGTTTGGTAACCTTGGGTCGACACTGAAGTGAGTCCATCGAAGAGGATTCGCAGGCTTAGTTGCGATGGAGCTGTTGAGAAGGGATATTCGTTATGGCGGGGATTCACATTGCGTCTCTCGCGTTGGGGGATCTTGGGTTGCCGTCAGTAGATCATGCTGGCTGGCCTATCGGCGAACTATTTTTGCCGTACCTCACTCGCACTCTATTTTGTGAATACCAAGGCACGAAAAGAAGAGTCCCAATTTGTGGGATGAGGAGGCTCGTCTCCTTCCTGGGGCAGCTCGGTTGGAAAGGACGACCGTATCTGGCTCATCCATCAATCGGGTCAACACGCTGCCTATCAATGGTTCCAGGCAGGAATATGGAAGATCACGACCATCGAAGTTCTAGTTCCTCGGATGCCTTCCAAGACCTCATGATATGGTGTTTTCAAACCTCCCCTGCCTTCAAGACCCAGAAACGCTTTGCGTCATCTCATCCCACTCCCATTCCTTCAACAACTGATTGACCCGATACTCCGTCGCCCACCCCAGATCATCCTCAATGCCCTTAAGCAGCTGCAGAATGGCCCTACGTTCTCGAGGCTCAGTTAGGCACTGCCCGCTGACGAACAAAGGCTGCACAGAGTGGATCCGAACAGACGCTTCGGGCCGGGACATTGAAATTCCACATATCTCATGGCTGTGAAATCTTATCTCGCTCTCGATGGATCGATATGACTTTAGCCTATTCGTCACGGTGCTCCTACGGGCGGTGGATTCGTGAGGCTTGTTGACGAGGAGAAGGATGCGTGCCATGTGGTAGTGCTGCATTGTTGAGCTGCACATGGGTAGGCTGTACCAGACTTCTGGGTAGGGAAACAATTCTTCGTTCGGATTTTGCGATGGGAGACGAGCAGGTTCTATGCGGGCACAGGGTTGGAATGTGTCTGGTAACCCATTGAACCACGCATCGAGTTCGGCTTGGAGATGGTGCCATCGCTCCAGGAGGGCTTGCTGACTGACTCCGATGGGAGAGGCTTCGGCGGGGTTATTTTCGCCACCACCCAACCCGTCTCCTACGGCAATGAAATTCACGATTTTCGAAAGGATCCAGATCAATGCGTTCGATATGAGGTCTTCTTTCATGACGTCGTCTCCTTCCGGATATCCTGAGCCCGTAGTGTTGCTTGGCCGGACGAAGCCGGCATTATCTAGGAGAAGGCCAGCTTCAGTCCACAAAACCAAATCGTCAGTGTTTAGTCTCGTCTGGCACTCATTGATAACTAGTAACAGTCAGTGAAAAGTCTCAATCAAACATGTTGCTCGGAGGGTCCTCACAAGCAGCCAAATAATCTTGCCTCGCAAAATTCCAAAACGTCGCTTTTCGCGCCTTGGACAGACCTGGCTTCTTTGGAGGGGGAAATGGGGTACCCCCTGGAGACACCCGTTGTTCAACAGGCATCATACCGACTTCTGCAATATCCAACAAAGACTTAACCCCACTAAGATGCCGATTCCATGCGGGCCCGGTCGCATCGAGAAACTCATAGACAGACAGAATAGCAGTTGCCGCTAACACTTCATCCGAATGAGCACTCGAAAGCCGGCTATTCGAATACCTCCGTCGTCGTTTATGAGAGGTTTCGGAATCATCACACAATTCTGCTGCTTGCCACTGTCCAAATGCCTCAAGTGTACTCAACGGTGGGCCCTTTCCATCATGCTGCAACGCCTCCATCAGGAGCTGGATAGCCTTTTCGTAATATTTTGCGCCATAATAATACCAGTCTACTTTCTCCGCATCAGGCCAAACTTCCATTTTGGCTTGTCTGCTACACACCCCTCCCATGACAGCCTTGGCGCCTTTTACTCGGCCTAATTGTTTGGCGGCATATGCGCAGGCCGCATATTTTAATAAGGGGTTGGTGATTGCTTTAACAGGGACGTAGGACGCGAAGTAAGTACCCAAATCAAAAAGGTCCATCCTGATGAAATGTCAGCCCAAGCCCCCTTGTTTTATCTGGTCCTCTAGATGCTGAGCTTACCATTGCCCCGGAGATTCGGAAAAATGCCGTAGTAGAAACGCAATCTCATGGTCAGATTCCACATTGACCTCAGGCCTTGGGTCAGAAGCTAACCCCCTCGACGCTAATGATGCCGATGCGGTAAATGGGGATTCCGAATGGTCGGGTGGGGAGTGGAGATGTGGGTCAATAGGTGGTGACATTGTGGTCGGAGGGTTGAGAAGGAAATTTATATTATTGTTCGAGGATATCGACGCGGACGGGGAGGTTGGGTGAGGTATGTTATGTCGCAAATGGTTTGGAGATGCCATTGACGCCATTGACGGCGTGAGGTCTGGCTGGTTAAAGGCCATATTATTCCGACTCATCGAAGGATCTATAGATTGTTGCTGGAGAGGATAGGCGTCCCTCGTCGCGGCTGCGGAGAGAGCCTCCAATCCGTGTGTTTGTCCATCGATCGACGAATGCCGGTAGCTGCCATTGGTATTCCATGTCATCGGTTGTGTATGCGGCATGGGATGGCTGGGTGACGCCATGGACGTTTCGAGCTCATCCGCGTAGGGGTCGGAATTATCGACGAAGGTAACTGAGCAATAACAAAAAGCCATTGATTAGCATAATCCGCTGCTTCAATCCATCCTCCACATTGTATATAGTTTAGTAGAGGCATACCTTGCTTCGGAATATCCAACCAAACGCTATCCTCATCAAAGGTATTCTTATACGAATAGAACCCCTTCAACGTGCCCCGATCGCCCTCGACGGGTTCCCCATCCTTATTCATCGAGGCATTCTGCTGATGGCGAAACACAATGCCCTCACTCGGTCGACACTCGCGCGACGCCTTGCGGCATTGGGAGCATTGCGGCTTCCGTTCGTCGCATTTCAACTTGCGCGTCCGGCATGTCAGACTATTAGGCAAACAACAAAAAAACATAACATATTAGTGGGATATCCTCATTGTAGTGCGCGATTTGAAGACAGGACAGGGGAAGAAAGCAATAATTCGTTCCAGTAAATACATACCATCCAGTCCTCGACCGCATGGCGGGCAGCGGCTTCCTTCAACACAACCCAGCTCAGCTCCAGCTCACTACCTCTAGACCACAATCCCCTATCCTCGTCTCTC
Source organism: Emmonsiellopsis sp. PD_5 (assembly GCA_032988985.1). Classification (NCBI taxonomy): domain Eukaryota; kingdom Fungi; phylum Ascomycota; class Eurotiomycetes; order Onygenales; family Ajellomycetaceae; genus Emmonsiellopsis; species Emmonsiellopsis sp. PD_5. Next base: position 59,378 of record JANTQI010000099.1, on the reverse strand, counting down.
TCTCTCTCTCTGTATCCCTCAATCCAAAGCAATCCGCCCAGCATCCAAGAATCCACCCGCTCAAAAACCCGCTTGAGCCAGTAACTCAACAAGCGCGTCTCCCAAACGAGGAGCAAGCACACAACAGTGACGACGACGGCGATATCAGCAACAGGATGGAGTAACCAAAAAGAGTCTCCATTCTCGATCTGCCTGGGCGCGGAGGAAGACGAGTCGTTGTGGTTGGGTTGTCTAGACTAACTTAGACAGTGGTTAGGAGAGTCCAGTCCAGGAAGTGGGGGGCGGATGGGCTGGAACTTTTTTCCTTTTGCTGACTGATTAGTTAGCTCTGGCGCCTGGGGGCTGGTTGGTGTGGGGGTTGCCCTTGGGGACAAACTGTCGGCCGAACATAGGCTCGCTACGGAGTATTGTTAATGGGCATCACTCGCTATGGGGGCGGTTGCCAGTTGGGATGCATGGTACGCTGCTAGGCCAGGGTATTGTCTGCAACTCTGAGCTTCCTTGCATTGCTTATTTCCTCCTGCCTCTATCCACGGACCACAACGCTGCTGAACTTTCCAGCATTTGATCGCTAGCTATCCAGTGTGTTCCCATTTGATCAATTTTCGTCGACGGAATCTTTTGTTATTTAGATATTACGCGTAACTAACTAAGCTAGGTGTATGTATCAACCAACACTGCACTATTTATTTACACTTCTTGCCTTGCTCCGCATGTTCGATCGAAAGCCTCATCGTCACCACCAGGTTGGAGAAAAACTGAAACGGAAACGGAAAGGGAAAAAAAAAGGAAATGTCAGGGCCGAGATGATCAGATCTAATAATGAAAAGTACATAACAAGCTCTGGAGAAAAGCGGTGTGGAAAGAAAGAAATGAAGAGGGTAGCGGGATACACAAGGCATAATGGATATTAAATTAAGTTCCGTGATAAGGAGATGGATGGATGAGGGAGAAACGATGATGGAAAGACCACATTCTGTGCGAGATAATGTCCGACGGAGATATCCTGTCAGTCCGCCTTGCTGCTTGCTGATAAATGACACTTACATCCAACAAAAGAAGCATCTTGCCAAGTATCGTGGATCCTATAAGAGAGAGCAAATCAAAGAAAAGAAAAGTTCGTATAAACGCCAGGCACATAAAAAACGCCAAATATTAAAATTCATATCGAAAGGGTATTTTCCTTCCCGCCAAAGACGCCTGGTGTAATATGGACAGAAGAAGAGAAAGGTCTAAATGATAGATGACTTAGATCGCAGGTACTCCAGATGCTCGTTTTCGGAGTGAATCCAACAGATGCTCGGGGGGCACTCTTTGAAGATCCGGTCGTCGGTCAGTGCCACGAGGAGCAGTAACATAGCCTTGTCGATGGCGTTGGATGCGGTTCAGTATAATTCCAACCAAGACGATCAGGAATACGCAGCCTAATGCGATACAAAAGGACACAAGAACCACTATGCCTCTAGAATGGGGATGACCTGTAATGAATATTGTAAGCTTGGGTGTTTTAATAGCGTTGCGAATCAACAGGAGTACTTACGACCACCACTAAAAGTGTTCTTATTCTCAGTGAATAACTCAGCGACAGTGCCAGGTCGTCCGTCAGTCATGGTAGTCAGGATAAATGGGGTTAATGTAGTCCCGTTATAAAGAGCCGCAGAAGCACTGCCAAAGTCCGGAATATCGAGTTGCCCAGAAATAAGGAGCATTTGGTCCTTATCGAAAAGTTCCGTGTCGTCATGTTCTTGTTGCAAGCCAATGACCTGGATCCCGTGGACTTCGGATTCCTTCCCGAGGATACTGGGCGATGGACGGAATTCCGAGCCATCGTAGAAAATTAAGAATGGCGAACCGTCATCGGACTTTCCAGCGACCCAGAAACGAGAGCCATCTTCTCGAGAGAGACCGAGGGCGGTGACGGGTCCGGGAATTATACTAGAGGGACTGTCGTTTACTGAAGACCAAGTTCGTGTTTCTGCGTCGTAAAGGGCTAAACTAGTCCGGTTATTTCCCGCTGTGAAATTCCCTGCAGCAATGAGTTTGTTTTTAGAAGCCCATTCAAGGACAGAAACGGTTCCTTGGATGCTGTCACCCAAACCGGTCCACTGGCCTGAAGCCGGTTGGTAAATGCACAGACTCGGACATGGCAGTCCACCAGCAGACGAAAATTGACCCCCAACGTAGACATCCGTTGATTCTGGGCGCGGCGAAATAGAGTTGACAATGACATTGTCGCCTTCGAGAGCCGCTGGCTGGTTCACCGCCCATTGTGTACGTGCGAGGTCGTAAACGATTAATCCGTTTATTTCGGAGCCCGCAATAGAACCCGTCACCTTACCACCAGCGAAAAGAAGTTCTTCCTGACGAGCCATGGTGACGAAGGTCGATTCAGGATCAACACCAGGTGGAACACCAGTGATTGCATCATCCTTTGAACCATCGAGGAAAAGTAGATTCTCAATGTCAGACCCATTAGTCCCCTTCGCAGAAAAATGCCCACCTAAGATGGTGAGGTTTCGTCCTGATTGGTTGTAGAAAAGACCAGTGATCACCCCATTAACGTTTTGAGACCCGGTAACTCGCTTTTGAAGAGATGTGCTGCTTGCCGCAGGTTGGATGTTAACGGGGAGTGCTTGAAGGGCAAGGCCATCATCGTCTGTCAAAGCAACAGCTCCACGGGACGCAATTCCTCCCGATACAAGGTCTCCTGCAAAAAGGGTGGTTGTGTTCATCTCTGTGAGCGATGCTGTGAGCTGTCCATTGTAGGATAGTTGGTTGATTTCCAAATTTTGCAGCCAATTCTTTCTGGAGGGAACCCAGATAGCGAAACCTGAAGCAGGTTTGGATGGGTTGCCGTCAAATGGTAAGATATTGCTGAACTCGCCACTGATGGCAACCGCAGCCTCGGGCTCATCTTCGGTCAAGTTAAGGGAATACTGTACGATGGAATGGACGCGACCATCAACACCTGCCCCTAGAGGACTCCAGGATTTAGATGCCAGGGAGTATCGCGCGACGTTCCTCAATGGACTTTTGTCGTCGCTTTTAGCACCCTTCGAGGTCTTAGAAAAGTTCCCTCCCACGAACAGCGAATCCTGCAGGACCAGCAACGAATTCACCTGAGCGTCTAGACCACCATCCGGCAAAGAAGCGCTTCGACCATTTGAGAACGACATGACATTGTTAAACGAGGAGCTAGAAAAGTTGCCACCCGCGAAAAGAACGCCATCCGCCAAGGCAAGACTGGTTATGGACGCATCAGAGTCGAGGTCATTGCCTGCTCTATTGATAGCGGACTTCGCAAAGTCTGTACTGACAGTTTTGATTGACGGATCGAATTCAAATAGGCCGTTGAGCCCACCAGTCGATGAGATAAGCTCGAATCTAACTCGCGATGCAACGACGTTGATATCCCCTTGATCACCCCTTGGGGCTACCTTCACGGATGGTCGGAAGTTGCTGCTGCTAGCATCGATGTGGCCAATGTATATTTGGTCGTACTTGTCGAAATTATTTGTTTGGGCTATAAAGGCCTGTTCTGGTTTATCCGACCCCGCAGAATATGTAGCAGTTACGTTGACAATTCCACGAGAACCGCAGGTGTTATCGGGCACACATCCAGGGGTAAAAATTGTCACGGAATAATTTCCAGATTGTTTTATGTCTGGCTGGAAAGTGATGGATGTCGAAGCGAGATCCTTTGATGGGACATTGGCTGTCAAATAGTCAGATGAACTCTGACGGGATGGCGTAACGGACCAGCTCCCGGTTGCACTTGCGGTCGATCGGAAGGGCAGACTGGCGCACGTAGGTTCGTTGAAGTCATCGACGGCATGCGCATATATATCTAATATATTGTTAATTGGCTTTGTTTAGTAAGGTCTCCGGGTGCAACATACCATCCTCAAAGAGTTCCACGCCATCAAATCCACCACCTTGGCCATACCAGTCCGAAATATCAAGCTGGAACCCATTCATGCCAACCACATTAACGAATTTGAAGTCACGGAACTCTTCCGATGGATCATCAGAAAGTGGGCATCGCGCATCACATGCCACATCGTCGCCGGTCGCAGGATCTGTGTAGGTCATGTTCAATATTCCATTATCAGGAACGGCGGTGAACCGGAAAGTTTTGGTCCCTCTTCCATCCAGATGCGTATTGTATATTCTGAGTTTAGTTGGCTGGAACCCAAATCTCATCTCGGCACGCCAAAAGCCAGGCGCATTATCAGCAAGTAACCATGTATTCCCAGCGCTATCCTCTCCGTTTTGTTTGCAGACCACGTTCCGGGGATCGCTGAATCCAGCAGTACCTGTACTCGATCCAGATGTTATCTGTGCGGTCTCGAGATTAATAACCTGCTGGTCTTTCCGAGAAGGCGTTGTCGTATTTCCTAATCCGTCGAATGCACCTCCAAAAACAATACGGCCTTCTGGAGTTTTAACAATGGACGACACGGGCCCATTGAACCCAGCAAACGGTAGGTTGGAAAAGCCGGAATCGGGGGACCATTTAATAGCATTGTTGAATTGGGATTTCTTGAAATGTCCACCCACATATACGGTTTCCTCTTCGTTGTCGCATAGTAATGCCATGACCTGTCCTGGGAGTCCGGGAATCGCGGTGACTTTGGCGGAATCGGGGTCAAACAAAGCAAGCCCTGGCGACTCCACTCCTCCCAGGCTTGTAAAATTCCCTCCAACGACGACGCTAGTGATGGTGCCGTTCTTCGATCTGAGCGGACATAGTGCCAAGATATCGGCATCGGAGGAGGCTAGCGAGGCGAGAGCACCGTTTGGCAACGATGTTAGGAGGGATTGGGGTCGGGATTCATTTCGAGCAGTCGAGCTACGTTGTTGTTCCTCATATTGGTATAGTGATATCGCGTCAAAGTTGCCAGTCAGTGCAATTCGCCCCAGCGGACCAAGGTCGAGGTTTGGCGGAGGAACGGGGGTAAGCTGAGCGGCATTGGCGGTGGAAGGGAGCAGAGAAAGGGAAACGAGGGCGGAAAACTGAAGGAATGAGGCGACACTTGCGGCCGCTGGCTCGAACAGTGAGGAGAAGGCCCTCATCGCTCCACCCGCGACGACTCAGGCGTTCGCGGCCTGTCTGGGAGGTAAGGTCACAGTCAATCCAGGTCCAAGACAGAGGTCGAAATTTGAGGATAGGAGGACATGAGGTATCCGACACGAGATATTTCTGAAAAGAGCGGGACGAGAAACGAGAGATATGAGCAGCCCCTTCAGCCAGAGGCCTCGACACCCTTGTCAGCGCAGCGGAACAGCAAAAAGAGCGAGCAATTGACAAGTCAACGAGTGGATGGAGGTTAGGAAATTGCACCGCCCGAGATGTGTTGCAAGGGGGAACCAACCAGCCCGCTAGCTGAGTCGTCGGGTACCGGCTTAGTCAGGCCGCGATGCTGGCGTCTGCGCGCTGTGATTGGCCGGCGTGGCGGGGCTATGCCTGTTGCGGCCCGGACTAACTATCATCCACGCCGTTTGCAGTCGAGCCAGTCCCAGAACGGAAAGGCGCCGGGCCAGCAGCAGATGAGCCATGGACGGCCTTTATTAATGTTATCTCGCTACCACAACCAAACGCTCTGTTGTTTACATCTCTTTTCTTTCTTCCCGTCTCTCTTCAAAACTCAAGATGCCAGCAGTAATGCAACTGAGCGATGTTGACCGGAGAGACAAAAATGGGTTGTTCTGATGCTGGCTGATGGCTTGGGGTGGCTGCTGCGCGCGTTGTCTCTTCCTGTCGGAGGTATCACACTACGCGATATCACGTCCCTCAATGTCCTGGTCTCAAAAATTTGTACATGATGCAGGTTTGTCTCATCGTTTTGCAGTACGGAGTGCATCCAGAACTCAGCTGTCTGAAATCCCCCAAATTTCTCCAATTCCCCAAGGCTCTGTCGATGTACTGTGAGTACTAAGTAGGTACATGTATGTACATACATACAAACCCTGGTCCAAGACGTTAGCATGATGTGTCAATGCCTGAGAGGCCTCGACAATTTCTGTCACCAGCACACCAAAATCTTACGCGAACGCTGATTTGCTAATTTCCAACTTTCGACGATGGGGAAATCTTGAAATAGAAGGCATCAACCAAGCTTCTACGAAGCCAAGCCTGCACGGTCGTTGATGTTGGTGGGGTTGTCAGGTCATGTCCCAGAGCTTCTAATGACCGGGGACATCGAATTCTTCAATATTGACCAAGCCACGGGTGGCACATGGAACACCTTGTATATGACCCCTCATTAATTCAAGCATTCCGCCTGATCCCGGAATTCCTACTACGCCTTTCATATCTTGGAAATCGATCTGGATTAAACTATGTCTTAATCTGATCTGCTCAATATCGGCATCTTGCAGCCAGATACCCGAATAACGGGATCGCCATGCGACAAGAGCTCAAAATCTTTGGCCAAATTTACTCGTTGTCCTGCCTTGGTGGTCGATCCATCTGGAACAGAAGCAAGCTGTAACAGAGATTTTTACCTTCTGGCTTGGCTGCAGAACCCACGCTGCGCAGGATGGTCAGTGAAAGAGAGACATAATACACATTGCATCACCACCAGTACTCTAAATGCCTTGGTTAAGACTTCCGGGCTAGATCTCCGAGTCACTGTGATGCAGTGCAGGGCCACTTGTCACGTTCATTGGTGCGCATGCCAGCATAGCACAAAACATCATAAGTCTTCGCAGGGCCATGTCAAGCTTTCCTTGTCAGGTAGCCTGTCGTATCTTTGCTAATTACTATATATAACACTTACAAAGCTTATATTACTTCCATATTAGAATGTTTATCGAAGCTCTTCCTTGCCTTTCCCATTTCAAACTTCATACCGGACAAAGCGCAAGTCCATGAGACCCCGCCACAGCTGCTGTTTTCTTGTCTTGATTTTCCAGCTACATATAGCTAGGAAGGCCACGGAGCGCAGAACAGGAATATTGATCATGGTGCAACATGCTCTATCCTTTTTACAAAGTCCACTATTACTCCTAGATGATGGAATGGTAACAAAACCACCTATGGATTAATTATTCTCCTAGGCTGAAGCATGGATTTCAGCAAGCATTGTTCGTATCCTGGTCTGAGACATGTGCTTAGTAGTCTGTGATACCGGGTCGTCTTTTATACCCACATTCCTTCTAGATTCTCCGTTAGAAGCTCTCTAGACGGCTCCCCCTTGCCTCATGGCAGATATAACATGCATTGACAACAGCAGACTACCCATCGTTGCCAATGATAGGGCAGGCCTTAGGGTTCTCGATCATCTGGAAGATTACATGGGTTAGAGTTAAAGATCTAGATTAATACATAGGTCCCCTTCCTTACATTTCTAAGGGAGGATTATGTTTGTGTTATGACTGTCTGGGTGCGTCCATCCGAGACCCCAGGAGCAAGGTATCCTGTGGTGACATACAGAGTATCATTCTGTAGAAGGCCGAGTTCAATAGTTGAGCGTATACCCGTAGCATTCAATAACGCGGCAAGACACAGCTTTTAGGCTTTCACGATTATGGCTGTGAACTGTGAATAGTCATGTAAATACCCACTATCTCTCAATTCGATACATAGAATAAAACCACACCATCCCGACTCGATACCCCTGTCGGGTTTGGATATATCCTCAACAGCTCAAAAAACTATAAAGCATGACATACATGTTAAAACCGCATTGACCAATGTTCTAACGAAAGAGCCTCCTCCTCTCCGACACCATAGTTACCCCAAAAAGAAAAGAACCTATGGATCGCCCGCATCGATACCCCCAGTATCCATAGCTTGATGTTATGCGCCACATTCCCTGCCTTTTTGCAGGGACGAGGCTTCATAGACCTATCCTCGCGGGATGAATGCTGTTGGTACTATGAGTTATTTGAGACGCGGCCGGACGGATAAGCAAGTTGTTAATGAGGCCGGGCTACCGGGTAGCAATGCTGTCTGTGGCTCAAATGGGGTTCTTGGGTAGAATAGGAATTAACTGGACAGCCGAGTTGAATTTCTGGTTAGATTTTTCTATTTCTTTTGGGTTGAATTTGTTGGAGTTGGGAGGAGTTCTATCTGTGCATGCCAGAAATTAGAGGCGTTTCCTGTGTATATAATACGAGACCAATTTACCGCGATAATAGGGAGGGAAGACCCAAAACCAATTAGAAGAAAATATGGACATTTGTCCATGCCAATGCTTAATGGGTTGACGGACGGCTCGCCAGAGCTCAGGGGGATCAAAAGCACGTGATATCAAAATCGATTCCAAGTTTAAGAAGGTTACGAGCTACGACCTATCAAACATATATCGATGTTCTTTCATTCCTTTATCTTAAATACAGATACAGTCAATTTTCTTTTCTGATAGTGGAGAAGAATGTGATAGGTGAGTGCTATGCTTGTGCTATGATGGGCGTACTCACAGGCGAGCTTCAATCTTCCGTCTTTCCCTAGGAAAGCTCGGAGACGCCAGAATCGAGGCTGGACAAGATACCCCACGGAAAACCAAACGTATGGGCCTCGATATGGGATGAATTCGGGGAGGATATTTTATGTACAGCATGGATTGACAGCACCTTGGATTGGCGGCACCCTTATTAGCCACAGACACCCATCGTCAACTCGCCATGCCAATCTATTTTAAGCCTTTATTCGCGCCTCTTCCAAATCTCCGCGAAATTTTGGCCATTGCCAGCCACATCCTCGAGCGAACGGCCTGGAATCGATAGGCCTTTTGAATCTACTCGTTGGGAAATGAAACGGACGTGGATTAGGATCGAGTTCGCATCTCGACAAGCACAGTGTATGACGATCCGATGTTCCGAACGTGGCTTATTCCAACGCCTGCATTGTTACCTCTTGGCCGGAGAATAACCTTCCTAATGCAGCATAGAATTCGGCTGGGGTATGCGCTCTGGCCATGAACTTATTTTATGAAAGCCTTCGGCCCTTCGCCCGTGCCTGAAAGCTTGGTATTGCGATAGAAACCACCCCAACGGATACGCTATCCGGAGGGCAATGGATGGGCGATCGAATATGATCGTTCTGCGTGGGGAAACCTCATGAGTTTGATCGGCCTATCCTCTCACTCCGAATCAAATGCAATGGGAGAGTGAACCTGTGATATTGGGAATTGCCCGGTATCTTGATGCTGCATGCGTCTCCCTTCTTCGTGAATCGCCAAAGGTGGCATTTTCCATCCGAAGCTGCTCGACTCGGCCAACAGCCTGGGGTTGATCCCCTTGATCCCCTTGACCAATTATCATCCACGTTAATCGAGATACGTCGCGCTAATGATCGCAAGAGACTGCGCCGGCGCCGACAACCCTTGCAAATCAGGAGGATCGATCGGAAGAGAAACCCAATGTCCCGTCGATGCTCAGAGCTAAGAGGAGAAGGGTCTCGGGGCAGCTGTGGGCGTACACTGCGAAGATTTCGCTTGCAAGAGGGGCAGATAGGATTCTTACCCCTGGGCAGAAGTTGAGCCCTGATCCGGGAACGCCGATAAAACATAGGCGCATGAACGTCGCAAGGCGGAAAAAGAAAAGAAAAGGGATTTTAGCAATTCCAGTCTAGACACTTCTTGGCTTTGTTGGTGCTTCCCTTCCAATTTCCAAACCCCACCATCATACACTCGAAACAACACCGCTTCAAATCGAGGCCGACCACAATCTGGCAAATCTTGCTACAATATCTGTCTGGTTACATATTTATTTGCATGAAAGGCTCTTCCCAAGACAAAGAGGAGAGCCCGAGGTACGCTGTATCGCCCGATTTTCTAGATCAGCCCACTTAAATAGGCAGACAGGGCATGAGAGCCGTGTCAGGATAGGAAAGGAGATAAATGACTTTCCCCGCATTCTCCGATCCGCCTACCTTTTCTAGCTTTACGGATAAATTATAATGTTGGAAATCAGCGGATCTGGCTGGCTGGCGACAAAGAGCGATTTCTCGACTAGATATTCGCCGTGCCTAGGTTTGGACACTTTAAATGCTGACCAAAATTTTGGTTCGAAAGTTCATGCCCCCCGCACCCATTGACATATTGCCATCTGGGTCCTGAAACCATCGCAGCACGAAACCACCGAGACCTACCTAATATTCGTCTTGAATCTGCTTTCCAAGCATCACAGATGTTCCCAGATGCAAAAGACCACGTGAAAGGCCATGTGCTACCCTGGATCGAGGGTTTATATTTGAACAAGGCCCCTGAATTGGTCTGAGTCTTGAGCCTTTGCCACGGACCCTAGATTGGTCTAGATATTCTCAGTTACTCTTATTCCACCAGGCGAATTGCTGAGGTATACTCCAGCAAGATGTAATTTCTCGCAGGGATGACCCTTTTACTGGTGGCTTTCTTGCTGAAGTTGGGCCGGAGGAAATTCCATGAATGAAATCCGAGGCCAAGCAGGTCCGGCGATTGAAAGAAACATCGAGAAGAAGTGGGCACTGTTTTCCCGCCCGCTTCTTGGCCTAGCTGACAGACCCATGCCGTTACAAGGTGACGCTTGCTGATATCGGTCCCGCAAGCGCCCAGAAGCGGAACTTTTTGGGCCGATTCCCCTCAGCCCCAAGGCGAAACGGTACATGGAAACGGTATGTGGCAGCAGCGTCATGCTTTATTTTTTAGTGGCCGCATTTGGGACATGGATTTGCGAGGAAAGCCATGCTTTTGTGGAAATTTGACTGGCGCAGTCGACTGTTGCTTGTCCTCATCGAATCGGGCTGAACGGCCCACGAATCCACGAATCCACGATCTCTATATCAAACATTACCTAGAGCCGCTGGCCTCTAAGGATTAATACTTTCTAGTCTCGTTGGACCCTCACACTTATTAATTTGCCCAGAAAGTCCCTTGCTGGGATTGTTTCAGCCTGCCACTTCACAAGGCTCACATTCCTACCCCATGTTTGAACCACACTCTGGGAAACTGTCATTATTCATGAGGCCCCGAGGCCAGATGCCGCAAGTTAAAACCACCACTGGCTAGACCAAGCGCCAGGGCCATCACATGGGTTATCACCTCCGGCGCATGCATCTACGTTAGGATACAATGACAGACAAAAAATCACAGACCGGTAGTGGTGAGCCACTAAAAGATCAGCTTCTTGCTAGAAGCCACCGCCCCATGTTGGTTTCTAAGGTAGTATAAAGCATTGCTTAGAGCCGCTGACCTCTAACGTTTGATCCTTTTTGGTCTGATTCTCACTCTATATATACGTGGATCATCCCATGCCTTATGCATTCCCCACATTGGACCGTCATACCGAATCGGTAATGCACTTTTTGGAGTGTTGACCTAGGACATCCAGGACAAACATTTTTGTTCTTCTAGGGACAGACCTCTAGATTTGGACAAGATGGCGTCCCGTCTAGATGGGTCGAGAAATTTCTCGTTTCCTTATTATCCTCCCGAGGAGGCGATGGTTAGGACGGTACCTAATGTCGCGTTGGCAAATGTACTTGCAAAGCAAAAGTCGAGTCTTTGGAGCAAACGGATGTTTAAGGTAGGTTATTCCCAAAGCCCTGCTTTGGCAAGTATTCTTCTAATTGGGGATGTAGCTCTATTATTGCTTATCCATCGCGACGCTCTGCTCCTGTATAAATGGCTGTAAGACAATATCATCTGCTATAGTGAATAACATGGACGCAATACCCGGATGCTGATTATTCTGTTTTCTGTCTGCACAGATGACACGAGTCTTATGGGGTCAATCAATAGTTATCCGCAATACAGAAAGTACTTTGGTTTTGACCTCACGAAAGGGACGCCAACCACAGGAATTGTGTACGAAACCGTCTCCTTATCCTTGCAGCAATTATAATTTACCTAATATTCTTATAGTTATGCCATATACACCATTGGAAATCTTCTGGGCAGCTTTGCAGCCGGTCCAGCTTCTGACTTTAAGGGTAAGCAACCATAATTCCTTATACTAGTGTCCGGTTTGTCCGCAATACACAATATTCAACTATTTCTATAGGGCGTCGGGTTGGGATGTTCATTGGAAGTATGATAATCCTCGTTGGAGCTGCAGTCCAGGCGACTTGCATCAACCTAGCCGGGTTCATGATTGGAAGATTTGTCTTGGGATTCGGGGTTGCTATCTTAGCTACTGCTGGACCTGCCTACGTTTCCGAGATGGCGCATCCAGCATATCGAGGTGCCATGACCGCAATATACAACACATTCTGGTATTTTGGCGCTATTCCAGGAACCTTCATTCCATACGCAACTTCCAGGATCGACTCCTCAATGGCATGGCGTATACCAATTTGGCTACAGTTCGTCTTCGCTGGGCTGGTTCTTGTCCTTTGTCCATGGCTACCTGAGGTAAGAGAGCTGCCCCCTGCAAGGCGTTGTTGGTCAAGATGCAGTTCTGATCCGTATACCCTTCGAAGTCCCCTCGTTGGCTTATCGCCAATGACAAACACGATGCCGCACTTTGGGTCATGACAAGGTACCACGGTAATGACGACCGCAATTCACCTATCGTTCTCTTGGAATATCGTGAGATGTGCGAAGATATTTCCAAAACCGGGTCCGATAAACGATGGTGGGATTATCGTCAATTTTATAATTCTCGAGAGGTAAGATGACCAGGTGTTCTTGGTTGCTCAGCATGAGTCTGACTTTGTATTTTCCAGGTTCGTTACAGGTCGATGTTGGTTGTGATGACGGGTATGTTGTAGTTGCCCCCTTTTATATGCTGAGATCCCTCATGAAACCCTCTACTGACGTCGATGTATACAGCCTTCTTTAGGTAGGCACTTGCCCCGGTGGATAATTATATCGTGCTTAAATTTGACTAACTTTGGTGAACGTTGATGGTAAAACAGTCAATGGACAGGGTATGTGCCTTTCTAATCCAAAATATATGCAATTATTAACTTTGCGCATAGAAACGGCATGGTTACGTATTATTATCCTGTTCGTTCCCCTATTATCTACGCTTCAACCAGATTGGCTCCTAACCTCTTTAAAATGTTCCAGTCTATGCTCCGCAAAGCCGGCATAACCAGCAATCAGCAGCAACTCCTCAACCAAGGGTTCCAAAACGTCATCTCATTCGCTGGCGCACTTACCGGCGCCCTTTTCACAGACAAATGGGGACGAAGACCTCAGCTAATGGTTTCAACATCGCTTTGCGGAGTGTTATTCGTGATCATCATGGCCTTGAACGCCACAAATATAGATGATGTCACAGTATCTCACCCCGTTGCAAAGAGCGGGTTGGTCTCGAAGGCTGAACTGGCTATGATCTATCTATTTGGATTTGTGTACTCATGCGGCTGGACGCCCAATCAGGCGATGTATCCTGTTGAAGTTCTGCGGTTCGAGAATCGGGCCAAGGGTATGGGGATGTATAACGTTAGTCTAGCCACACCCTATTCCCCTACCCAGCGCTGCCAAATTCAATAACTAATTTCCGTGACTTTCTAGTTCTGCGTCAACATCGCCCAATTCTACAACACATTCGTCACCGATATCGCATTTACCCGTGCTGGGTGGAAATATTACTTCCTCTACATCTTCTGGGACGTCTTCGAAGTAATAATCATGTATTTTTTCTTCGTCGAGACGAAGAAGCGCACGCTGGAGGAATTGACGTCGATATTCCGTTCAAGAAAGCCCGTGAAGACTTCTCTCAAGCAGACTGAGGTGCTTTATAGGGGCGATACAGTGACGGAGGTGGATATTCGGAGGAAACCGGAGAATTATGCGATGTGGACGACGAGTCCAAGGTAACGACGGTACGGTATTGGGTATATTTGCTGTTTTCTGTTCCTGAGTGTAGGCATCATTCATTTTGGTGATTTATCGGTGTACTTATTGGATATAAAAATCTGCGTCCGGTGTATGAGGACTCTCTTTTCTTTCATCCTTTTTTCGTCTGGACGGACAGGATACCTAGATAGCACGGTTTTTGGTTATATGGGACTAGGTGTCTAAAAAAGATTAGATTCATCTGGAGTAACGCAGTTGTTTACGACCACCCTCCTCCTACCGTCATTCCCTTGAAATTGAGATAGTCAGCCTATATAATGTGCAACATACCCCCCATCCCACCCAAGCACGACGTTCCAATTGATTTGCTGGGCCTAATTTGATCCTCTATGTTTTTGAGTGATGATTCTGCAGCAACTCCCAGCAATCACAAATCTTGAGCTCTCAAAAAAGCTGAGATAGAAGCCCGAAAAACCGTCCCAATCGCAAGTGAAACCCCTCTCACTTCTACCCCTCAGTCAAATTGTAAATCTTCTGGATACTCTGCAACACCTCCTCAAAATCGATCTTGAGATCCTTCAACAGCCCGTCGTGGAAATCAAACACCCACCCATGCACAATGGGGAAGCTATTCTTCAAATAACTCTGCTGCACCGCCGCCGTCTTGATAATATTCCGACACTGCTCGATAACATTCAACTCCACGAGGCGGTCATACCGCTTCTTCCCTTCCTCGATCCCATCCAACTCCTTCTCATGCAGCCGGTACACATCGCGAATATTCCGCAGCCAGGGGTTCAGCAGGCCCATATCGGCAGGCGTCAGCGCGGCCTTGACGCCACCGCACCCGTAATGCCCGCAGACAATGATGTGCTTGACCTTGAGGTGGCGGACGGCGTAGTTGATGACGCTCATGACGTTCAGGTCGGTGTTGGGGACGAGATTGGCGATGTTGCGGTGGATGAAGGCCTCGCCGGGGTCCAGGCCGGTGATTTGCTCGGCGGGGATGCGCGAGTCGCTACACCCGATCCATAGGTAGTCGGGCTCCTGGCCGCTGGAGAGCTTCTCGAAAAATTTAGGGTCTTTGGCGGCCTTTTCGGCGGCCCAGGATTTGTTGTTTTCGAATAGGCGGTCGTGCGACTGCTTGAGGTATTTGCTGACGTCGGCGGGGGCCATTTGGCTTAGTGGATGGCGGGTTGGCGGGGTGGTGCTGAGGTGGTGGTGGTTGAGGGTGGGAAACGTGGTTGAGCGCGCGGTGTTTGCGGGTGCGATTGAGGGGCGGCAGAGGAGGGGGGATCGCGGGATCGATAGGCGTTGTAGATGGCGGGGTTTGAACATCGAGGGACAAGGGCCAATTGACGAGGGAGAGTTCGGGAGAGAGCGGGCGGTTCCAGGGTTATTATCGAGGATGGTTGGCTCGTTGGGGAATTTTGAGGTTGGCGGGAAGTCAACATGCGATCTTGGCGATGATGTCATCGGAATAGTTATGTCTCCCCGAATTGTTGACGAGACATGTATGGTGTGCGGCATGAAAATTCGAAAAGACCAATTTATTGGCAAAGTAAGTGTTATTAAATGAGGCTGCAATCATATTGCCTAGAGCTCTAACTAGATCCATTGCTCCCTTAAAATTATCCCCAGCTAATGGGTAGTTAACTACTAATAAACAATCCCTGTATGCTCCGTGTTTGACGCCGTTTGATTGTGGATGAGTGTTTGAAAAGAGTGCGACCCCCTCATACCAAATTCTCTAATAGAAACTAGAAATATCAAGAAAACCCCTGTCCCGCGCATTCTCTCAATACTCCATGATTATTGCGGCGGCCGCAATCAATGCTTCGAGTGCCGAGCTATGGGTTGACGCAAGCGCTGGAGGTTCAAAAGGTTTGGCCCAGTTGACGCCGAATTGATTGATTTCGTTTCGGTTGGCCCAGACGGAATCTGCGTTCTTCCGGATGAAATCTTGGTACTCCGGTTTTGGCGAAGCTTGGTGCAGGATCTGTAGATTCCGCATAAAGATTCCCTTAAACTGGGGCCCGTCGGCACCGCAATTCGGTTCGCAATTATCGTGCAAGATGCCGTTTTCATCGGTTAGAAGAGAAATCGCTGCACCGGCAATAGCATGGGCTTGGTTGATGTAGGCATCATCGTTGGGCGCAGCAGCCTTGGTGAGTTCAACCAATCCGCCAAGAATGACGCCCTGGTTATAAGACCATACGTTTGCTCCGTTGTTCTTACAAGTCTGGAGATCAAGGCCGTCGTTGATGTTATTCTGCTCGTTGATCATGCCGGTTTGTTTGAACCAATCCCATTCCTTAATAGCCCAATCTAGGTAATATTTGGCGTTGTCCGTCGCGCGGGTGGCCAGGCTCGCTGCCACACTGAGGAAAAGTTCGTTCGCAATCGCGTTCAGATATGTATGCTGCTTATCCCACCAGATCCCACCGCCACATCGGTCGTCTACCCATCCACCAGCCATGTCTTGGAAAATATCCCTTGCCATTTGGAGATACTTTTGGTCGCCGGTCAAGTCGTAAACTTTGATCCATCCCAATGCCCACCAGCCCTCGTCGTCATAGTAGGCGTTGATAAACCCAGGAAACCCTCGGCGGCGCAGGCTTTTGTTCGTTGTCGGCGGTTTCGAGTAGTAACTTTGAATCATCCCATCGGGCAGGATCCTTTTGCGCAGGTGCACATCTGCTTTCTGTGCCTGTGTGAAGGTAACGCTGAAGACGACACTCGCAACGGCGGCAGCGTACGCATCGAATACGGCAAAGTCTGCGATGATAGTAAGGCAGTTCCCACTATTCCACCAACCGGTCGAATCCCAAAGCCCTGTTGTAGGGTTATACCAGTTTTGGAGTGTTTTTAGGCCTTCCTCTGCATTACGTTTGAAATCTGCCGCTTGGGTATAAGAGAAGAAGAAAAGATAGGACAGGAGGAGCTGTCGAAAGGGTAGCATTATGGGCTCTATTCAGGCTTTTGATCATGCAAGTATCTGTGAAGAAACAGTGGCTCTTCAACAGTGGGTTGCTTTACCCGTTTTAAATTGTCTCTGCGTGCATCTATCAAGCACTCGGCCAGAAGGATTGGACAAAGGGCTTTGATTGGCGGTACACAATAGACCGACAACACAAGGAAACACATGTGTCGCTCTCGGGATGGTTCCTAACAGCCAAGAATGACAAGGATGGGCGGACTAAGAGCCGGGGGTGGGGAAATGAAAAGTTCAACTCCGCTGCGCCGGGGGAATCCTTCACATAACGGAACTGTTTCACTGGCTGACTCCATGAGATTCTGTGGGCAGCAAAGAAGTTCTAGCCTCTAGGATTGGAGCTTCCTCGGGGAGGGTCACGCTTCCAATTCAGCGATATATATCAGCTGAACGCGAGAAAACAGTGCATATCAACTCTCACGAAGTCAATACTGAGCTTATAGGAATTAAGCAGGCCTGTGGTGAAGGTGTGGCAGATCTAGCCAACTATAGGCTGATCTTATATCCAGGGTAAGCCTGAGACCTGGAAGGACAGCAGCCGCCCGATACACCAGATTGATTGCTGTAGATTGTCACTTCATTTGATACAAATGATGCCCCAGTTTTATGGCGATCATCCCTCGACACAGACCGGCTAGAACAGCTGTGCTGGTGGGAGTCGGAGATCAGCCCGATCTATTTGCTCCTTGTGCATAGCAAAGGAACACATAAGCGGGATCTTGAGATGCTGTTCAACGCGTATGCTGGAACCTGGACAATGATGATGATGTTGCGGCTGAGACTTTGTGGTTCGTGGGACGTCGGGAGGATCATCGGCTAGTTAACGAGTTATTTAAGTTAGTTACTTAGTAAGCAGCCGGCAGTCTCCCATCCCCAACCACCAACCTGCAAGATGTCTCTGAGCCAGGTGGAATCTTCTTCCAAAGAGACAATGGGATCTGGACGGACGCATGCAGCACCCTCAGCCATTGCCTTGTCTTTGTTTCTTTTGCCAATGCCCTCGCAACCAAAACACCTTCCCGTCGAATGCAACTGTGGTCCCGCTAGTGAAACTATCAGCCATCGACTCCCATAGTTGGCATCCATCGGGCCTTGGTCGGATTACGGGAAGTTCGAGAAACTTTTAACATTCTAATCCACGGGGCTCGGATTTGGTTTCCATCCCGAAAACCGAAGTCTAGACCAGCTACGTCTCCTGAATCCTGAGGCCGTTGCTCGAATCGGCTCTTCACGGGCGAAGAGGTTAGAACGATAATATGGATGCAAATCCCAGCTGCGGTTCAGCAATTTCAGGAACCGGAAGTTTCAAGACCCATCAGCAAGAAAGACCCTTGACAGGGCGACCGACAGCCCACGGGTGTGGCTTGCGGCCGATCTCCAACGGAATTGAACTTGGTCTTTGTTAGTCAGTCAAAGCTCCTTCACCTCGACAGGCTCGACTCCTCCAGCTCCACAGCTAGAAGAGTTGTGTCAGTCAGCGCCTATGAATAGCTGCATGCCGTGTCGGACCGGCCGGAAGTGGTAGGAGGAGATTATATTCAGCTATTCATTAACTGGCAATCCGGAGGATTATCATTAGTGCGAGTGTGTGTTGGATGGGGCCTAACAGCTTAAAATAGATCGCTTTGATGGCTTGGATTGCTGAATCCTCATGCAGAGAAACAACTCCAGATTTTTCCCTGGGTAAATATGGAGTACTCAAGCCACACATCCATGGACCTTGCCTCGACGAACAGAATACCAACCATTATCGTTTTCTCCCTTTGTTTTTGGTGAGGCTGCATCCGGCTGACTGGATCTTTATGCTTTCTTCTCCGGTTAGACCTCAACTTGGCTACGCCAACCCAACGGCCAAATTGTCTCCACACGGACATCAACTACTGCACGTTCATATGTGCCAAAAATTCTTCTTCGGCTGACTGCCTCCACCTCTTCATGCAGCAGGCCCCGCGTTCTATGTTGGTTCCTTCAATATTGTTTTGGCATAGGCTGTTTGCTGTTTGTTTAGGGGTTGTTGCAGAGACGAAAAAGCCCCCTTCCCCCTGCAGGAAATGCAGGCTTCTCGTGGCTATGGCAAATATAAGCCATATACCACAGGCCAAAGAACCGTGGAAACAGTTGGCAACCTCGAAAACTGCAGTTACTGTGCCCTGGAAGCAATTGGCATTGCGACAATGGAATAAAGGCGACAGTATCGGTATGCAGGGCGATACGACACTTTTGGTCTATGCTAACATCGTGAGCCTACTCTGTACTCCGTAGAGATATGCTAAAACACTATGCAAGTCTACGAGAGGATGCATAGACCTCCTGGAACCAACCGCACACCCTTCTTGGACCCTCTCCTCCAAAGTCGCGCCACCCAGGCTGCTTCCTTGAAAACATATCTACATATCTGGGGAACTATTGCTCTGAGGGAGACCAAATTGCATCACAACACACAGATTTAGCTGGTTGTCTCAAAGCTGCCTTTTTGGGACCGGCAGGACAAAGTAGTCCGCGTGCCCCTGACAAGCCCAGGCGCATGAAACGTACAAAGAGAAGAAACGCTCTTTAAGCAGCGTGCTAATAAGGCCAAAGGTTCTAATGTGTTCTATTCTGGGAGCCAGTGCTAATACACAGGGTATACTTTTATCGAATTTCCATTCGTGTCGCCTGTCAGCAAGATCTCAGAAGCTGGTTTAGATATTCTTGGGAAATGACCCTCCTTCGATTTGAACTTACTATTTGATTAACGACGTGGTCTGCTCTATTGTCTCGAGGAACAGCAGAAGGGTGATGGGTGTGCTCTTGAAAATATGGATGAAGACACTGTCCATGACGGATATATATTTTTGCACTTCAGCGGGTCCGCGTAAGGTAGAATCAACTGACACCTTTCCACACCAACTTGATAGGACAGAGTTAATGCGTCGAAGTCATGAGAGACGATTCTAAAAGGGCCAAACCCATTGATCGAAAAGTGAGATTTGAATGTAGCATACCAGTGCTATTTCCTACATGGGCCGCTATCCAGTTCGGATCAACTAGAATAACAGTTTTAATTTGTGATATGCTCCTGAAGAAGAGCCGTTTAGCATATCATGTGTATTAGCGAAAGAACAATCAATATCCCCAACATCCATCCTATCTCATTTCTAGTTTCTAGTCCGTATAAAAACATCGGTTGATGTTGTATCAAACTGCACTTTTGGTCGACTCCCCCGACCGTAGCAGCTAACTACGCGACAGGCGCGAAACTTTCTTAAGTGGTCTCTCAACGCGATTTGACCAAGCTAGCGGGGAGACATCAAACAGCTCTCAGCGACCTTTTGCCTCCGCCTCTTTTACTCTCAGCACTTCCTGTTTTACTTCTTGCTTGATTACTATTCCCTTCTTCTATCTTACTTGATCCCGTAACCGTCCATTTCACATCCCTCTACCATGTGCGTTTTACACCGCCAACAAACTTGATGTTGTCTCTCTTGCTGACCTCGAAACAGGGAGAGCTTTGAAAATATATACCTCGATTTATCGAAACAGCCAGGCAAATGCAAGCTTGCAGAGAGCGGCTTGGGCTGGCGACCATCAGGCGGTGGCGACACCTTTACTCTCGACAGCAGCAACATCGGCGCAGCGCAATGGAGCCGAGCGGCGAAAGGATATGAACTGAAGATTCTTTCACGCTCGTCCGGTGTCATTCAGCTTGATGGATTTGAACAAGAGGTATGGAATCAAGCAATCAATATGATTATGTCCGACTATTTCAATCGTTACTAACGCCTGTCGTGCTTAGGATTTCGAACGAACGAGCAAAGCATTCAAGATCTGGTACGGCATCAACCTCGAAAACAGAGAACACGCGCTCCGAGGCTGGAACTGGGGGAAGGCAGAATTTACAAAAGCAGAGCTGTCGTTCAATGTCCAGAACCGGCCTGCCTTCGAAATCCCATACTCAGAGATCTCAAACACGAATCTTGCGGGTAAAAACGAGGTGGCCGTTGAATTCTCGCTTCCTACGGATGGGGTCAATGGAACAAATGGACAATCAGAAGGCAGCACCAAGAACCGAGGACGAAAAGCTGGTGCCGGTCGGGATGAACTGGTTGAGATGAGATTTTACATTCCTGGTACAGCTCTCAAGAAGGAGAAGGAAGGCGAGGAAGGAGACGAGAAGAGCGTTGATGGCGAAGAGCCTGAGGAACAAAATGCGGCGAATCTATTCTACGAGACGTTGATGGATAAGGCTGAGATCGGAGACGTCGCTGGAGATACATTCGCTACATTCTTGGATGTGTTGCATCTCACTCCAAGGTCAGTATTTTCGCCTACCATCCCTAATTGGAGAACTATTTGCTAACATCGACACAGAGGACGATTCGACATCGACATGTACGAAAGCTCGTTCAGATTACGTGGCAAAACATACGACTATAAGATTCAGTATCAGTCGATCAAGAAATTCTTCCTATTGCCGAAGAATGACGATACCCATACCCTAATTACTCTAGGCTTGGACCCTCCTCTTCGACAAGGTCAAACGAGATATCCGTTCCTTGTCATGCAGTTGAAGTTGGACGATGAGATCAGCATTGATCTAAACATGACTGAGTATATACTTTCGTTATCCGGCATTTGGAGCGCAACGACACTAACAAAGTGGCGATCGATAGTGACCTACTCCAAACCCGTTACAAGGACAAATTAGAGCCCCATTACGAGGAACCCATCCATCAGGTCGTAACGAAAGTATTCCGTGGCCTTTCAGGAAAGAAGGTCGTCATGCCGTCAAGAGATTTCGTCAGGTCAGCAGCCGGTTTATCTCAATCCCTTTCCCAACCCCGCGGCAAAAGTTCAGGCCCAAACTCTTCTATACCAAATTCACCCAATGGACATTCCAGAACCAGAAAAACTGACACAAGATATAGCCACCATGGTCACTCCGGCGTCAAGTGCTCCATTAAAGCGAACGAAGGTCTATTATTCTGCTTAGATAAAAGCTTCATGTTTGTGCCCAAACCCGCTACCTACGTCCAAATCGAGAATATTTCCGTCATCACCATGTCCCGTGTTGGTGGTGCGATCTCCGCTAGCCGAACCTTTGATATCACGATGACCCTAAAAGGAGGATTGGGAGAACATCAGTTCAGCAATATCAATCGGTATATCCCCTTAGATCGCTCTTTATGAGCTATTGTGGTCATTCTACTAACTATCGTACAGTGAGGAGCAACAACCGCTGGAAGAGTTCTTTAAGGCGAAGAATATCAGATTTAAGAATGAGATGGCTGATGATGTGAGTGAAGTTTACCTTTGCGGATCTATTTCTCCAGCGTTTAATTTGAGAGTGAGATATACTAATGTATTCTTTAGTCTTCTGCACTCATCGCCGCCGCTCTCGACAACGATGACCTTGGCGGGTCTAGCGATGAGGAAGTAGCTGCTGGAAATGACCGCGGCTCTGCCGATGAAGACGAGGAATCCGTCGACGAGGACTTCCAAGCAGACTCGGATTCTGATGTCGCGGAAGAGTACGACTCAGCACATGAGAGCAGTGGTAGCGGAAGCGGAAGCGACGTCGAAATGGACGATGCTGACGATGATGCTGACGTTGGCGATGAAGAGGAAGAAGACAGACCGAAGAAGAAGAGCAAGGTCGGCAAATGAGAAGCGGATGGATGATACTCTGATCACTTCTAGGTCTTGTGATTTGTATAATCTTTTCTTTTCTTCTACTGTTTTCCGGTTCTCACTTCCGTGACATATTTCTGCTTCCGCTCTGCTTCCGCTCCTTTGTTGCTCTTGTTTCGTTGCAGGCCGGGCTTACATCTCTGTTTCTGATGCCAATACAACGGAACTGATGGGCTTGTTCTAAAAGGGTCTCTCTGTCTTTTCATTTTCGCATTTTTGTACTCGTTTCTCCATTTTCACGGTTTTGACTTCCCACTTTCCGTACATATATCATCTTTCTTTTGTTTATCCCACAGGCGTTTATTTTATGGGTTTCTGTTGCAGATCACCAGGAAATTGGCAAAAGAATATTTTCACAAAAAGGAATCCAATTTTCCCACCTACAATTCCCAGACCCCCCAGTCACCTTTTCTCGCTACTCACCTCAAGATCCCCATTTCAACATTTTCCACACATGCCGTCATTGACCCCCTGAACCCACAGGTTTCTGCGTTGTGAGCAGCACGTGATATGGCTTGAAAAAAAATCCGCCCTAGCCACCAAAAATGTGGCGCAGCAGCTGGGGCTCAGCCCAACAGGGCATAAATCGCAAAACGTCCAACTTGCCACGCTTGACACGTGTTGGACGTTGAGAGGGACAGTTCGATCTACGGAAATTCTCCGTTGACGTAGGCATTATACTTCCAGCTTTGTTTGTTTTCCCGCGCTGTGCAAGGGGCTAGCGCTGGGCGGGATGGACGGAGATACCGATGGATGGATGGGCTGTGAGTTCACTGAGATGGGAATTTTTTGGGGGGAGGTTTTTCCAGTTTGGAGGGATTCAAGCTAACTATGCAGGTTAGGTAGCTGGCGGGAATTGCGGGTGGGATGAATGGGTCAAAGCGAAGAGAATGGGTTGTTGATGGCCCGGGGCGCCGGGAGAGGGGGGTGTGTGGTTGAGAATCTAAACATCTCACCTAGATTATGCCTGTGCGTGAGTGTCGGAATAAATGTGAGAAGTCAAATTTTGACAATGGGAGATATTCCAAATATCTCCCTATGATTAACCAGAGCACGCAAACATCGAATCCAGACCCATCCCCTTTGAATTCCTCGAGAATCTAGATTTTTCTGGCAACATGCAATCAGAGAGATGAAAATACCCTGTGCATCACATCTGGGCAATGCATCCATAATGCATAACACACACACTTTATTTTATGATATTTTGCTGACCTTACCACTTATTTCCTCCCTTTGCCTGCGCAGAGCGCATCTAGATTCTCCAACTTTTGCAAGGTTGTCGGAAAGGGAGGGGGGGAACACAGGCCGCTTCCCCTCCCTTGCGCTAATCAAGCTTCTTTTTTAGATGGCCCACGGCCATTGACCATTCACATTGGCGGGAAGCGGAGTGGTGAAGTTGGGAGGGTGGTGTGAATGGACAGGGGGCGTTTCTGGACGGTGACTGGCTGCAGGGGGGAACCCTTCGCTCGGTGTCATTTTGGTAATGTGACTTCAAGGTGGTGTGCGGGCCTTGATTTGTATGGAACGGGGTAGATTGATAGGATGCTGGCTAATATAGACGGCTTTTCGAAGTTGTTTAGCCATTTTGTATTATTGTTGGGCTGTTGTTGGTGTCTTGACTTGGATTTTATGCTGTGAATTATGTAAAGGAAAAACCTGACTAAGCATAAATATGCATCACGTGATCCAGATACCAGCCACTTCCATTTCTGGTTAGGCAGAACTCGACCGTGACGCGATGGAATCAGGAGAATTTCTGGAGAGAACCGCGCAGTCCATCAGACAATCCATCCTGTTCAACTCTACCATCCACCCTCTTCTTGAAACGACCTTTGTCCACTTTAAACCTCTTCCTTTCTCTGTCTCTCTTTATCTTCTTCTTTTTAACTTACACACTTAACACCGCCATGCGAACATAAACCTGCTGAATCTCCCTCACCTCAACCTCATCCGGAACACTTCCCTGGCGCATTTGAAGAATCCACGATAAGCCAGCGCACCCTCGATTACTTCTACTCAATCGCGCCTCCGTTTACTGCATTACATTCCGACCATCAGATTCTTATCCTTATCTCACATCCGCAACCGTCACAATGGCCGTCGAATACAGCAAAAAGACCAACGCGGAGCTCGTTGAAATCCTCAAGTCCCGCTCCCTCCCCTACACAGGCAAAAAGGCAGACATGGTCGCCCGTCTTCAAGAAGCAGATAAGGCCGAAGCTAGCAAAACTGCGACTACAGCTGTGCCCGCGAAGACAGGTGCGGTTGAGGATGAAATCGATTGGGAGGATGATGCGCCCGCTCCCGAAGCACCCGCGCAAACAACCGCTACCGCCGCTGCTGCGCCCGAGATTAAGCAGGTTCCCAACCCCACTGTTGTTGAGAACCAGAAGGTCGATATCGATCCCTCCACCACCCACGACTTGAAGGTTGGAGCTAGCGAGGACACGACTGCCGGCGGGGATGCGGCAGCTGCCCCGGAGGGAGCGAATGGTGCTGCCGTAGAGGCCGAGGAAAAGGCTGAAGACAAACCCGCCGTCGATTATAGTATAGGTCTTGCACAGACGGATCTGGAAGCTGAACTTGCGAAACGCAAAGCCCGTGCCGAGAAGTTTGGAATAGTGGAGGACTCAGCGACTGCGTTGGAGGAAACGAAAAAGGCGTTGGAACGCGCAAAGCGGTTTGGCACCGCTGCGGAAGATGGAACTATAAGTGTAAAGGGTCTCGACCAGGCACTCTCAACGGACCGGCCCAGAAAGCGGGGTCGTGGTGGCGATGATGGAGAAAGTGGTGGCCGTGGAGGAAAGAGACGGGATTTTAGAGGACGGGGTAGAGGTCGCCAGGGAGGAAGAGGCGGACGCAGAGGACCTGCCCCTGCCCCCCGGCAGGAAAACGGCTGGAGTGAGCAGGATCGTGCCGCTATGGAGAAGAGGAAGAACCGGTTTGGTTAGGAGGGGTTGGCGCAAGTGGCTAAAAATATTCGCTCTGTCCTATATTCTCGATATTTCGTTTTCTGTCACTCTTGACTTTTCTCGATTTGAGCCTGGCATTTGCCCTTCTTTTTCCCGTCGATCTGTCTGTCTGTACTATGGAGTTTTCTGGCTTGGGCTTTTATTTCCTTGTTTTAACATTTTGTTTTATTTTGCTCACTATCATCTTCTGATTTAATTGAATCTTCTTTTCTTTCTTCCTCGTCATATTGTCTTTTCACTCCTTGCTTCTTTTCTGTGCTGGGGGGTCATGAAACCGCACGCAACGCCAAGTTTATAGGTTGGCGGGAAAGAGCTGAAAAAAAAAACATCATCTAAAAGGGATAATAGGAAGTATGGGCAATTTGTATAACTATTGGGACGTAGCTAAACATTATGGATGGTGTTGTTTGATACGATGCTCGAGAGAGCATCGAGAGTGGCAGATGACATAGTTAAAGTTACTGTACAATGAATGAATCTAATCAAACGCCTCCTATGCAATTAAATCTCCGATCAGCTGATACATCTTCAAAGTCACGAATGCCAACCAAACATGACGTTTTTTTGAAGTTCATCTCCAGCAATTTAGCAAGGCGTACTCCCTAGTTCGCCTAACTAACTACGGAGCTATCCGTTGATCAACATCGACTTCCTGCAGACGTTCGATGACGATACACAGGCCCAAGTAGAAGTATCCTGCTCCTCGTTTTAGTAAATGCATGTCAATGTAGTGTACGCATGACATCGGAAGTACCGAAAAAAGGGACCCATCCACAAGCGACAATGTTGGGTGAGTAAAGTACCTAGGCAGGTGACTCTACGGGCTCAATGGATGCAGCTGGCTTAGTAACTTGGAAACCTGGAGAACATCTTTCTGTCCCTGCGCAGCTGAAAGGTACATATTATCCCAGAGCAGATTGGCGGGTATAACCGCAGGGATATACCCATGTAACACTCCCGGAGGCGACCTGTTGGGCATCACTTTAACTAGAACTTAGGCGCGGTATAGGCCTCTAGGAAGGAAAATGACCACTGGCGAAAAATTTCCGACCACTAAATGCCCGCTTAGCTCAGTTGGTTAGAGCGTGTGGCTTTTAATAAAAATTAGGGACGCGTTGTTGTTCCGAGTTTTCATTGAATACCTCAAAGTCCAGAGTTCGAGCCTCTGAGCGGGCGATGTGATCTTTTTGCTGAATGATTTTTTGACTTTTGTTTTTGCTGGGGTATTTGGTATGCCATGGCCAAGTGTATGAAGTCATAATATCGTCTGAAATCGTGAAATTGTTGATATACAGAGCGTTTGTATCATTTTGTCTTTTATCGAAGTAGATGCGAACATTGGAAGGCATTTTGATATGCAAATCCTTGGCGCAAGTGTGGGCGTGATGAGTCAGCAACTTAAAAATTCGCCCTTTTGAGTGGTCGAAAAGGCGTGGTCTGTCAGACAACTGCCCGCCTAGCTCAGTTGGCTAGAGCGTTCGGCTTTTAACAACAAGAGTGTTACCGAAATGTCCAGAGTTCGAGCCTCTGGGTGGGCGTTTTCTTTTTTTCCATTTTTCTTTTTTTTTCCCGCTTCCTCCAGATTTTTTTTCTTTTAGAACGTTGTACAATACTCCGCGGTTCTTCCTCTATTTCGAAGTCTTTTTTGAAATGCAGCTGATGGTCCTTAGGGATGCATCTCCTAGATAGCTGTGCGATTTGTGTATATACTCGCGCAGTCTGGGAGATATTGGAGAACGAACGTCAGTAGTAATGATGTAATAGAAGGCTGTGCTTGACTGCTACAGTCTGTGCATCGTACGTTTCATAGCTATGTGATATGCTGATAGCCAGAAGCTCAAAAATTGCCACGAATCGGACCAGCTGTGAAATAATAATCATTGAACCTCAGGGGATCTCCGGCCGTGGAAGCAAATGTTATCATCTGACTTTGGGTGGTTTTAGATAAAATAAGGATAATGGTTTGAATGGGTACGAAGCTAGATAGAACCTGAGCTAGGAGGGAGTAACTGAATATCGTCCTGTATGGAATCACTTCTTCCTGTCTCCCTGTCAGGAAATGACGCTTGTCCGTTCAAGCTCTCTCCTGACAGATAAGAAACTGGGGAATCAAAATTGAGCAAGCTCCTTTCGCTTGCGGAATCATTCATCACGGGGATTGCTAACTCAATCTCAAGAGCCAATATCCCTTCTCCAATGAGATCCTGGGTTGATGCTGCTGAAGGATGCATAAAGTTATGACTCGGGCGGCAACCTGGCTTGCTGAAAATTTAGTTAATAATTCTCCTAGTTCTGAATATTTTACGCCACTGGATATTGCTGTTCCTGGAGGACAAGACAGGGTGAGAACCCCCACATAAAATCTCCCTACGAGTATGCATAATGAGTGGGTAAGGCAGGCCCGTTTTCAGCTGCGTTGATGTCCACTGTGCAGCGGATTAATGCAGGCTTATTTTTAGGAAACCTGGCTATTGGAACTTGCAAGGCGTTCTCCTCTTGCCTTTTACCTGCAGAGGCGATAACGGCGCGAGTTACTTGTATTCTGCCAGGCGGGATATATCGAGAGACTCGCCCCATTTGCCTTCTCTCCTTCGTTTCTTTGGTTGTTATTCTGGGTAAAACATACACCTTGTACGCCATCCCAAAATAAACCAAAGGCGCTTGGATGGAGATAGGGAGGAGTCCAACGACTCCAGACTAAAAAGCCCGTCAAAATCCTGGCGCCTTCTTTTCAACGAAACAGAGCCCGAGCAAGGCAAGATTTCGTATGCAAGTATGGTGACTCTCCACCCCAGCGCGCCAAGCTGTGCGGGACGAGATATCCATATCGAAGGCATAACCAAGATCCCTGCGATTTTGCAAAGCCAGGGACCACAGTTGCATTGTTGCGCCGCGCTAACTCTTAGGTTGAACAACCCTGCCTGCGAATCATCGAACCGTTTGGCTGATTCGTGCTGTGACTGGCCCTGTGCTCACGAATAAGAATCCTCGCCATCTGCGATGTGCATTCAAGGTTTATGCGAATGCTTGACAGGCGCAAAACCCGCGAAAACCTCGCATGGAAGAGTTTTTTTGCCTCGCACAGACCTGAAAAGGATTCGTCAAAATTCCCACTATCTTGACAGAATTTGTTGCTTTGTGCTCTAGACGTGCATCGAGCCTTGGGGTTATCCCGTGGAGATGTCTGCACCGGCTTTACTTTTGGAATGCGACGGTTAAGATGACGAGTCAGATTTTATCTCTTATCGATATCAAATTGGAGGGGTAACTGTAGACCTCGTCACCTCGAAGCTCTTGTCGAAATTAAACGGATCGCCGAAGACGACGAGTGGTTGCTGGCGGCACGGCACGTTGAAGGTAGTCCGCCTGTCAGGACGATCTCACGGACTTCTCCTACTGTATCCTGCAGGCCGATAGGCCGGCAGAGCAGAGGATCTGATCGTGCGTGCATGCTCTGGGGCAGGGCAGAGTGGAGTAACAAAGCCAGAGCCTATGGAGGGGCATATCGGTACTTTGTATCTTGGACCTGTGACTTCGAGCGTGTTGCATGAATGGTGGACGTCCGCAGTACCCAGTGTCATCAGCGTGGAAATCGTAGAGATATCATAAACTATAGAGTTTGGATTATTGCGATGGGCTGTATGATGTCCGCGTTGTCCTGTTGTTTCTACGCGTGATCCCAAAGCCCTAAGAAGATTCGACGTCCTCAGACTTCTAAACGAGAAACACTGCAAAAACAGACCCTAATGCCGGACAACCCAACCTCGTACACTGACTGGCTGGGGTGGAATCTGCCCCATCCAAATCTCCAACGGTGTTTCTGGACCTTTCTTGCAATGTGATTGAGTGCTCGAATTGATCTTGTCGCGTCTCAAGGAGGGGGATCCATGCTGTTCACCAACGCCTCTATCTTGTTCGCAGGCCACAGACCCCAACGTTCCCCAGCATGTCCACTGGTGTCCACTGTATAGCGACATCGTGAACATATCAGAGTGCTGGAAACCCGGCGTCCAGCTTCCCTACCACCTGCAGCGTCTCGTCCTTGCAGGTATTGGGCCTGCTTGACTCCTGCGCAGTGGACCCCATCCCCTCCCAGACTCGCCACCGCCGGTATCCCAAGGCCAGAAGAGTCTAGTCTTAGCGGACATGCCCCTTGTAGCCGTGCTCCGTACCGCACCGCTATCCGTAACTCTCCTTCCCACTCGCCGCAGGAACTAGAGATTCCACTAACCAAAGCCTCCCCCAGTCACTCCCGCTCCCTCAGCATGAAAGCCCATGGTTGATTGCTCACAGGCGCCAGACTCCTTGACCCCTGTCCAGTCCTTGTCCGAGAGCCAAGGGCACAATGCCCCCCTCTCTGGACCTTAAAAGAGAAGCGCGATGGCACTTTTGTGCTCAATTTTCTACATTATTTCCCTCCTTTTCGCCCCCTTCTCCGCCGCCAAGATTAAGTCACCTTTTGCCCTAGCTTCCAACACCTGGATCATTCCTACATGCCATCAGAAACTCGCCCTGCATAATGACGGCATTCCTTGCCTGATCATTGACGTGGCCGTCCTCTAGTCTTTGCCTTGCCTGGTCCTTAGGCCCCTGCCACGTCGGTTTAGCCACAGCTTGCCTGCTCGTGCGCCTAAACGGCCCCGCCGTGTGTGGCGGAGTTGCATGCATGCAGAATCAGTATTGTGCCTTTGACAACCAGCATCCGCATGGTTTGTGCCGCAGATATACTTGACTCCTGTTAAAAGATTTTTCTCTTAAAAGCAGGATTTGTACTATTCTTTTGGTTGGCACCATTTATTTTGTTTTGTTATTATTCTCCGAGAGGCTAGGCAGCCTTGTTCAATTCATTCCTGTATAGTTACCACAATTGTATTCCGCTGGGCAGGACTTTTGTTTTATCTGCGAGTTTTTGTTATAGCGCAAACTGAAAGGGAGCCAGAAGGATTGTGCCTGATTGTAAGTTACTGCTATATACTGTGGCAACTTTACCCCTTGAAAGAGCTGTCAAGACCCAATTCTAATGTGTGATAGGGGTGATATGAGACCTGTCTCCATGCTTTTCCCAAGCTTTTGGTCGTGACGATTATGCGGTCTATTGCCCTTAGGAATTCCTGGAAAGCTGATCCTCCGGTAGGACGGAAGGTTTGAGGTTGGGTCACACCATGTCGTCTCACAGATTTGATCGTGGGCGAAGGTTAAGACAGGAGGAAGTGGCGGAATCATCTCACAATGTCTATTCGTCCCGGATACCGGCTGTACCAAGTGCGAGTCATACAAATTCAACCACAGGAAGATCGCAAATGCCGAGACCATCCACTTCTTCTAGAAGTAGGCGAGGGTCCTCAGTGTCGGAAGGAGAGGATGGCCATTACCGAGGAAGAATCCCAATGCCCCAATACTCGAGAGCTCCTTCAAAAGAAAGTCGCCAACCCTCAGGACTTCCACAACCTTCAGGAATTGTACCAACACAGACGGGCAGCCTGATACCATCATCCAACAAAATAGGTCTGCCTGCCCAGCAGCAAATTAGGACAGCACCCTTAGCACCTAATGGGTTTGGAAAATCCGAGCCTGTTGAGGTAAAGTCGCGGAATGTTTTGCGGAGAAAGGCCCCCTCGATAGAACAGTATGCGGAGCGTACTAGGGCACGGAACAACACCCCGATGTTTGGACGTTTTGGTTCGAATACGTCTCTATCAAAGGAAGAAGCGGAGGGGGGGTTGAAGTCAGGTCCGCCAGGGATTACCGTGATGGATGATGATGCTCAAAATCAACGCCTACAAATTGCCCCTGCATCAGCTCCCCTCCCATCGACAGCGAAAATGCCCGCCAAAGGAGACAAAGCTCAAGTCCCACGTATCCCAAAAGAACTAGCCGGACTCGCGAATTCTGTGAACACCATGAATCTTCCTCCCCCCACACCGAATTTTACTGCATCTACGAGTAGTCCATCGACTAGATATTCAGAATCGCCAGGCCCGTGGAGTAGCAGAACGTCTACTCCAACATCTATGTCTTCATACTCTCCTGGGATTACTCAACCGACGAAGATCGCATCACGATTACGACAACCAAGCCCGGCAATTTGTAGGAGCCCCTTACCCCGACAGGCTACTGAGCCTGCTCCTTCCACCTCCACCCATAAAGACGCAACGAATTTCCAACCAAGAACGCCCCGCAAAACGCAAACCCACCCTCCAGTTACCGCGATTAAGGCTGAGACAATCGAAAGACGGTATATCGAAGATGAAAGACAAAATCTTGAACCTCCTCACAGTCCTCCTCTGCGAAAATCCTCTACTAAATTCAAATCCCCAGTACCGAAAAAGGAAGACGACAGGGCCCGTAAACCTGCCCAGCAGTCAAGGACAGAAGAAGCAAAGCAAATCAAAGAACCACATCAAAGCAGACCCAAAAATTCTTCTCGACTCCCCGCTCCATCATCAACGGTTCCTCCGTCTCGACCGAGTCGTGCAGGCACAGGTGCACTGGAATTAAAACCATCTCCTGTGATACGGAGCAACATATCTTCTCTGAAGTTTCCTGGACATAAAGCACATGGATCCAGCGAGTCATCTTATGCAAAACCTCATACCACACCGGGTTACCATGTTAATTCTTCGACGGAGTCGATCCAGTCCAAAAGCTCGTCTCGTCTGCCTAATCGATATGCCAGTCCTTACCCAGCGGGCAGCCAGAACTCGTCCACTGCTAAATTAGCAACAGCATCCAAAGACTCTTTGGGTAGGACCAAAACTGTTTTGACGAAGGAACCCAGGGAACCTGAAACTGCCAGTGGAACCAGACGATTTGGGATTTTTTCAAGGAAAGGGAAGCAATCCACGGAGTCCAATGCGTTGGATCGGGAAACCAAACAGACCCGACGTGGACCAGCTGCAGGGACTGGCCATGAAGGCTACGGAAAATATGCCCAGAGAGGACGAAGAACCAGTGTAAGTAGCACCAACGGGAGAGCGAGATCAGCAAGCACGGGCGCCTCTACCAGAAAGGGCAGCATTGCCAGTCGAGCGGAAACGGAAATAGATGACTTTCTCTTGGATCGACTAGAACCTGTTGTCATCAATGGAGGAGGTGCGAGTGGGACGGAACTGAGTCGAACCGAGAGCCAGCAAAGTGCAAACAGTTTAGCCGTCTCCTCACCGTCTAATTCACGCACGAGTGAACAGTCTTCAAGACCGGGTGGGAAAATTCTTAATTCTGCGCCCTCGACGACGATAGCACATCATGACCAGCCGGCTGAAACGTTCGATTCTTTGCTGCAGAAAATGCACCAAAAGGACAATAAATCCAACCTTGCCAGCCGTCGATCTTTCCGCAAATCTCAGCTTTTTGGTGGTCATAAAGATGCGAACCTGCCCTTATTGATCAACACCGATATTCCTAAATCCCGCCCCTCCATTGACAGTGGTAATACCAGCCAAACATCATTCTCACAGTCTAGCGTGTCTATTACGGTGAGAGATGGTCAACACCAGCAGCCAAAGGACATTAAGAAGCCAGAAAAGCGAGGAATGTGGAATTTCTTTCAGAGAAGCCATCAAAAGCCCCGAAAGGGATCGATCCCTGAACCAACCTCGACCGTGGAGGTGCCGGTTTCCATATCCAAACTTCCTACTTCAAAGCATGTGGCTCATTACGCCCTTCTTGAAAATGAGCAAATTGAATCCGACTCCCTTGAGGACATTTTTCAAAGGATTAAAGAATCTCCCCCAACGGAAGAAGATAATGATGATGACCGGACCCAAGAAGTTCCTCTTGGACTAGGATTGAAGAGACAGCATGGCCACTCTGTTCTGCTTCCATCCCCACCCGCGGCCTTAACGGGATACTCATATGAGAAAACTACCACATCACCCAGAGTATTTTTCAACAAGGATATATTCATTGAAGAGCCTAAGGTGGACGTTCATCGACGCCCTAGCCGCCTTGAGCCAGTTGGACGGATCCCACATGTTATCTCTAGCCGAGAGGAGGATAAAAAGCCACCTATCCCTTCATTTTCGCGTCCCTTTAGTAGGGTTGATATGCCTTCATTGACATCCACCGCTAATGAACAACCTGTGCAATTTTATGCCTCTGGTCGCCCTGCTCTGGGTGCCCAGACTGATATTCTTCCCAGCCTGGAGTTCCATGGTGGACTTGCCATTTCGGAACCACACGACTCAGCGAACCATAGTCATGGCTATGGTCCGAAGGACGGAGAATTTTTTGCTTTCCCACGAAGAAAATCGGTTGCTTCGGGGTCTAGTAGTTCCGAAGGACGTATGAGCTTGGCTGCAGTAACTGCTGTTGCCCCCCAGCCTGGTTCTAAACTCTCAGAGGATGAAGTCTGGAATGAATATGACGACTTTATCGATACCGTTTTATCTCCCAAAACCCAATCGAAAAAGAAAAAGCCCGCGTCTCAGCAGTCCTTCAAATTGGCCACTCGTGCTAGCAGGACTTTACAAGCGGAACTCAATGGGGCTACCAATGGCAATGGTAACTGTTTTGTGTCTAGTCCGTCAGAATATTCGTCTCTGCACCGATCCTTGTCATCTGCTAGGTCAAGCGGTAGCTCAGTTCGTCTTCGAAGATCCATGATTCATTCCGCCCTACATGCGTCTATGACACAGTCGACTCCCATGTCATTCAAGGATCTGTATGGTGGTTATAGTGATAAGAATAGTGCGGAGTTTGTGATTCAAGGCAGTCCATTATCTATTCGCCGACCAGAGTCTCAGTCCGATACCATTAGGGGACCATCACTGCCCACTACCAAAAATATGGATGCCGACCGTCGTCGAAATACCATTCTTTTGGATATTGCCGAACGGGACCGAAATGGAGCTGTTGCTCAGACAAATCTTCGTTCTGGCTCCCTTATGACAAGCCGGTGGTTGTCATTTGGCCGTGTACTGTTCAGTCCCGCCAACAATCACCTTAAGGAGCAAGACCAAGGTCGGGTACTTGTTATCGACGGCTTAGGAAATGACGATTGGTCATTTTATTGTGCATTGACATACCCTGCTGCGACTATATACAGTCTTGGGTTCTCAGGTTCGGCCTCGGTTTCTAGCAATCCTGCTGCGTGGCAGCCTCCTGCCAACCATCGCACCATCCATCATCCCAACCTCGAAAATCCATTTCCATTTCCGAAGGGATTTTTCACAGCGGCAGTTCTTCGATTTCCTGCAGCCTGCTCTGAATTTGGGTTAAAAAAGACTATTTCGGAATGCAAGCGTGTTTTGCGGCCAGGTGCATATATGGAAATGAATGTCATGGACTTGGATATGGTGAACATGGGCAATCGCACACGCAAAGCGGTGCGTATGTTAAAGGAGCGTATGTGCATGGCAGATCCAAGCATCAACCTGAAGCCCGCAAGCGACAATATCCAGCGGTTACTTGGGAAGCGAGGATTCGAAAATCTAAGCCGATGTATAGTTGGTGTGCCTGTGGCTGGTACAGTTTTAAGCTCGTCTGATACATCAAGTTCCAGCCGGTCTACTATTGGCACCCTCCCAACCCCGACAAATCCATACTCCACAAATTCTACCTCCAAGATCAGCGGGAGTCGAAAATCTAGGCGGCCACCATCAGATGACGGCGACGTTTCGCTTGGTGATCTTCTTTCAGACCCAGCACCATCCGAATCCAACGACGAATCCATTGCCAAGATGGTAGCCAAAGTGGGCCGCTGGTGGTATACACGCTGCTACGAAGCCGCGATACTCCCGGATGGCAACCCTGATTATAGTATCTGGGCTGATCGGAGAGTTCTTCGGGAATGCCAACGACGGGGAACGGGATTCCGACTGTTGATTGCTTATGCGCAGAAACCAAGCGAACCGAGAAGGACCGCAAGCGTTTAACGACAAGAGGCGCAGTGGCGATGGCACAGGACTTGAAAGCAGACATTCTTTCTACTCTATTTTGTCGACACGAACTTCGACATGCCCCTCACGATGCGGCATGGTAATACTAAGCAAACTATTTATTCAAGGTGCCGATGAACCCCTTTACCGAGTCAAGGGCATTTACCGTTCATAGCGACCTCAGCACTCTTATCGACTCCTACCCCTTTCTCCTACTTACTCCATGACACGATGATATCAAATGACGATGATTTACGGTCTATCTCACCTTATACATATGAAACGATAAAAAAGACGATACAGGGCAACCAAAACCCAGACATGACGAAGATTTCCCATTCGACCTCGCGGTCATATCTTCACATCTTTTGTACCTTTATCATACTTATCTTCTTGACGGCTGGCCTACCCTTTCACTGCTTATATCTTTATTTTTCCCTCTCCTATCGGGTCTTGTCTGCGAGCGTCTTTTGTTTGTTTTATTTTTCTCCTGCGTTCCAGGCGGTTAGCGATTGGCTTTTGATGTTTGTGATACCAGTTTTCTTGATGACCTTTTACGAGATTGTTTTCTTTTTCATGTTGTTTTGATTTTTGAGTTACACTTTTTCTTGATGATACCAAGATACGAAGATTATGAGGGCAAGTTTGGCTGGTTACCTTTACGTTCATGTCCCTAATTACGAAATAATATATAATAAGTTTAAAGAGCACACTCACCCCATTCTCCTACCCCGCTGTGATATCTTCATGCATTCATCCCAAAACACAACTCGCCTCAAACAGATGAGATGACATGCAGACCAGGCACGAAACAGCTAAAAACACGCTTGAAACGGCGCTCGAGCTGCTTCTCCTTCTTGTTTGCCTTTCCTCGTCTTCACACTGACAACCAAAGTCAGCACTAAGGACCTTGAATGAGCAAATAGCCCATGCATACATGCACTCTATGAAACAACGGAGTTAGATACACGGGAGCCCGGATCGGGAAGTTCCAGAACCTGCCAACATTCTCAGCTGTCCTCTGCGTTATATCCCCCCGTCGACCGTACTAACTGCAAACAAAAAAGATAAAATCGTCCCCCTCTCACAGAGCCGAGGAATTTCAACCTTGCACACGGACGGAGCATGAAATATGGCGACTCGCCACTGACTTGCCCCGCCCGGCGTTTATAAAGAAAGAACATGCATGAAGAATGAATGACTTTCTTCAGCGAAGGATTTACATACATTCGGGAGATAGGCGCCCGCCGGCATTAACCGTGGTCCACGCCCCCGGGAGGGGTGGCAGACGGCTTGTCGATGAATGGAGGGGTAACTTCACTAACTGAATGTTTGCTTTTAGTCGCACGAGCCCAATAAACAAGGTCTAAAAATATCCATGCTTTGACAGGAGTTCAAACGACAGGTTGTGTCTGGATGGTTGTATCCTGGGTTGGTGGGTGCTGGTGGCGGGAGGGGTAAACTAAATTAATTAATTAGGGCTAAGTAGAGGATTCCAGGGGGGTGTGGCGGGCGCTGAACACTGGTTCGACTGCCCGCTTAATCCGAAAGTATGATGAAAATAATAGCTAACTAACGAGAAGATAATAAAATAATCATATCAGTTGGGATAAATTAATATCATGGCTTGCGATACAGATGCGCTGGCCATTCACGTGTGATTAAAACCTCCCCTGGTACCTCGTCCATGTAAATTCCCCTACATCAGGAACGCCCTAGACATGTATCTTCCTGGCAAGCGCATCCTCGGCCGCGTTTCACTAGGTTCTACGCGCCCACCGAAAGAAAGTGGCGGGACAAGAGGGCTAGAAGCACAGCACGGCAAAAGGGTGGGACGAGCTTGTCATGGGAATGACAGTGGGAATTGTCAAGAAGGATCTCAGATCCGCGAAGGAAGTGTGGGAGTACATTGGTCTTTGTTGCGCCGAATAGGTTGAACGGTTCTGTAAATTTATGAGCATGCAGGTAGAGAAAGTAAAAATACTCCCGCGGAGAGAATAGACGAATGGGAATGTCACTAGAACCAACACTTTAATTAAACAATATTTTCATCCTTATCCAGCTCCAGCCATGATCCCGCCGAACTTCGTTTTTCAACCCATTTTAATTAATCACTTGGTAGCCAATTGAAAATCAGAACAAGGCCGACAGAGTTAACAGAACAAGAGAAAGTAAAATGGGCCTGGTAATGTTCTGTAAATGGAACTATACTTGAAGACAAGTTTCCGTTTTCGGTCGTTGAACAAGTTCATGAGCCGCACAGCATCAAATCTAAAACCAGAGATTTCGGCAGTGGCATCCCGCTCGAACCCCGCGGTGGTCCCCGTCATCCATAAGCCCAATACTGGGCGGCATATTTGACTTCGAAATTTGAGCGCATTCCTGCACACGTGGAGGGCGCCTTGCCGCTAGCGGTTTTGACACGGTAGATTTGCTAAGGGCTTAGTTAGTACGGAGTAGGCAGTTAACGGAAACGAATTGTGCTCGAAGAAAACCAGCGCAATTAACGCAACGGAAAAAATCGCGGAAAAAAGCGAATGACTTTCGTCAAGGCTGGATGGATGGGGGAGCTAGCAAGCGAGCGGGCGATTGAGGTCTAGCTCGCAGGGGATTACATGCAGGAGAACCCCGTATGTCCCGCCCCACCCCCGCTAGCTACCCCAGCAAACGTCACTGTGAAGTCACCAGAGCTACCTCCACCACCAGAGGAGGTGCCGAACCATCAGAGGGAATGCGAAACAAGGGATGTAGCAAGTGTTCATAGAGAAAGTAAAAATCGGACTAACCTGGATACCTGATCCTTCGCTGAACAGCAGTTGGAGCCAGTCCACAGCTCCATTGTCTCCTTGGTGAGAGCCATCAGGTGCGGGGACTTTGTCTGAGACCGATACCATCGCCCAATCCTCACAGTCCCCACGACGATAATCGAACAATGGGATACTGCCCACGAAATAATGAATCCCTTCGATGTGCCTCCCCTTTGGTACCTTCCGGTTTATGAGGCTGTTAAAACCATCCGCACCAAGATCCAACGATCGGCTGGTAAGGTCATCCAAAGCCTTTGGGTTGGAAGTAACAAGACAGGAGACATCGTAAAGCGTAGCTAACGCACCGACTGCCACTGGTTTGGTTGTCTCCGCGTCGTCCGCACAGGTATAATTTTGGGTTCCGCGGCCGAGCGCAACATGTTTAGGAATAAGTCCCGAGCCAGGAGCGGGAAGTTCTGGAGCTGTTCCTCTTAAAGGAAGCACAGCACCCCGGAGGTCACACGAAGTGCGTTTCCAGAAGGAAGGATGTGGAGGGAATACTCTGCTATCAATAGGAATGATTCCAGCACGAGCAAACGGAGCGAACGCTGCGGACAACAAAACCAGGGCGGAGATATGCATATTCGGTTGAGGTATTCACGGCCAGCGGGAAAAGGATATCCGAAAAGAATGATCAAAGTATGTAGTCCTTAAACGATTCTCGAAAGGCTCCTCGGGGTCCTTGGGATGGATCGGGGGATAGAGTTATTAAAGTAAATCTCGCAAAAAATGGGAGGGAGGACCGTTGCCAATATATGGATGAGAAAGAAGCGGCCCTGACCAGCAATGCCACTTAGTAAAAATATGACAACCCAGGAGAAGCCTAAAGCCAACAGAAAGGGAGAAGGATAAAAGAAAAGAGGTAAATGTCCCAGAATGCTGTATCCCCCCGCGTGGTTTAAATCTAGTAAACGGAGGGAACGCTATCTCAGGAGCCGAAACAACGGTAGAAAAGTAACTGATCCCTGCTATATTCGGGGTGCAGGTGCAAGGAAGCCGTCGGATTCTTCCTCCACCTTCTTCCACCACAGCAGGGGGGCCTATTAAGCCTAATTTTGTGTTAAACCTGCCACACCTTGCTTTGACAATTTGGAGTGGAAAGCGAGGCGGCCAACCTCTGGTGTGGTCGTACGTTTGCCAATCATGGTGTGGATAGAAGCGAGAGGCAATATATTAGTCATGTGAGACACCGTCAGCTTCCACGATTGCAGGGAATCTTATTGCATGGGGTAGGCAGTAGGTTCATGCAATTATGGCGGTTAGGAATATTGGGAGTGGCTGTAAACAACATCCCCAGTGAACGTGGACGGTGGAGCAAGGGAGAATTTCTGATTCGCCTTATAGACGCCAGCCTCAGACACATATATTAATTGTAACCACCGGCGGCACAGCGAATAAAATTTGGCCCAATTATAAATCGCATGATATATGGCTTTAGTATCCCAACCCAGGCTGGCTCATAACAAAAAGGTTTGAACGATGAACGCAGTT
Source organism: Emmonsiellopsis sp. PD_5 (assembly GCA_032988985.1). Classification (NCBI taxonomy): domain Eukaryota; kingdom Fungi; phylum Ascomycota; class Eurotiomycetes; order Onygenales; family Ajellomycetaceae; genus Emmonsiellopsis; species Emmonsiellopsis sp. PD_5. The sequence goes on along the minus strand of JANTQI010000099.1, from coordinate 19,829 downwards.
CCCCGGTTGAATATTTTTAGCTTGTAGAGAGCGGATGGGATCTTGGAAAGAAAGTGCCTGTGCGATCTAGCCTTAGATCGCAGAGAGCCCCATGAGGATGCGGGAACACAATTGTCTGCATCCATGCTTTGAGTGTGCCTTTAAAAAACTTGGGGATGGCACTCGATCTGGCTTCCTTTGTAGCCGTTTAGGTGATGGTCGCGAACTCACGAATGGTGCTTGTTACATGGGCATTGCTCAGTCCCACCGGGTCATTGTAGCACAATCTGCTAGAGGGCTTCATATCAGAGCTGTAATTCGAGAGGAAATGAGAGACAAATACGAGATATCCTTTCATGCATCAATTGACAGATCGTGGAGAAGCGCGAGCCAACCAGGGTAGCAAGAAAGGCGAGGGTGGTGTCTTTCCAAGAGCAGAAATTCTTTTCTTCTGTTTCTCTGCCGGTTGCGTAACTTCCAGTACAACCAAGCAACCCAAGCTCACTGAAGCCTTGATGGTGCCAATCGAGATAGAAGAAAAGATGTTGGCGTGGATGTTGGGTTGAAGTCTGGCGTGGAGCCCTGGAGGTGAAGAAGTTTGGTCACGTGGATATTTTGAGCCTCAGCCCATTTCCAATGGTGGCGCAGGGAGATTTTGCTTATTCAGCAATAGATTTTGATAGCTTCACGACAACATCATCTCCGTCGCGAAGACAAGACATCATCAACCACGCCAGCAACGACACCCGCTGCCATCTGCATTCCACTGTGCCCGGGTGAATTTGGCGCCCTTTATCTATGCTGCCTCCGAACAACTCTCTTTAGCCGGGTCGTGATACTAGGCTAGTCGCAATCATGTCTGACTGTAAGCATCTTCGCCTCCCTCCTGCTTTTGCGCCAGGGCTAACGCTGTCATCTGTAGCCGACTTTGAGACGATAAGACGACTGCAGGCTGAGCGGAATGCTGCAGCCGCCGGCAATAAAGGTTCTAAGACTTTCGATGCGTCCAACCAACGAACTGACGTTTCGACCAAGGCATCCCTGACTGAGTCCTTTGATACAACCCTTTACGACCGCAACGGATCCGATAAGTATGCTGGCTATAACACGTCCATCGCCGTCGATGGCGATGACGAGGAGATGGCCGATGAGGATGATGGAGGTCGACGACTGGTTGGACAGTATACGGCGACAAAGGAACAAATGAATGAATTCGCCGCTGGGAAAGGCGTCGAGGAAGAGGACATACTTCTTGGGCGTGAGAAAACTTCGAGGATTTCGGAGCGTGAGACTGATTATCAAAAGCGACGCTTTAACCGCGGTCCCCTCACTCCGACCCGCGCAGACCCTTTCGCCGCAAACTCTCAAGCCAATGTCGAGAGTGAAGGCCAAACTTACCGGGAAGTTATGGCACTTCGCGAGCTAGAAAAAGAGGAGGAACGTGTGAAGAAGTTGATTGTGGAGCAGAAATCTCAGGGCCAAAATGGATCTATTGAGCACGAAGCAACATTAAAATCAGAAGAGGCTGACAAAGAAAATGTAGATGCGGGTTCTACCGTATCCGTTGCTACTGGGAGGAAAAGGAAGCAAAGATGGGACGTGTCTTCAGAATCTGCCCCTGCGCCAGATGCTACCCCGGCAGCTGAAGCAAAGCCCAAGCGATCAAGATGGGATCAAACACCCGCTCCCGGCGCTCCAGAAGAGGCACCAAAACGGCGGTCAAGATGGGACCAGGCTCCGTCCCTTGTAGCAGCAACGCCAGTGGGTAACGAAGGGCTTGCAACCCCAATGCATCCATCCCAGGCGTCTGCACCAATGGCCCCTCCCGCATTTGGAACAGATATCTCAAGCCGAAACGCACCTTTATCCGATGAAGAGTTGGATTTGATGCTCCCTTCTGAAGGATATAAAATTCTTGAACCTCCCCCAGGGTATGCTCCTATTCGAACACCAGCTCGCAAACTAATGAGCACGCCAGCACCAATGCCGAGCGCAAGCGGTTTTGGAGGTTTCATGATGCAGGAGCCTGAGAATGCTCGCGCGATGGGAAAACAGCTTCCGACAGACATTCCTGGCGTTGGGGATTTGCAGTTTTTCAAAGCGGAGGATATGGCATACTTCGGCAAGCTTGTTGATGGAGCGGACGAGAACGTTATGTCTGTTGAAGAGCTGAAAGAGCGGAAAATCATGAGGTTGCTCTTAAAGGTCAAGAACGGCACGCCCCCAATGAGGAAGACGGCTCTTCGCCAGCTCACGGATAATGCTCGTCAATTTGGTGCAGGACCTCTCTTTAACCAAATTCTTCCATTGCTCATGGAGAAGACGCTGGAGGATCAGGAACGACACTTGCTGGTTAAAGTGATTGACCGCGTTTTATACAAACTCGACGACCTTGTTCGGCCATATGTTCACAAAATTCTTGTCGTCATTGAACCACTTCTTATCGATCAGGATTACTATGCTCGCGTGGAGGGCCGGGAAATTATTTCTAACCTTAGTAAGGCTGCCGGACTTGCACACATGATCAGCACCATGCGCCCGGATATTGATCATGTCGATGAATACGTACGGAACACCACCGCAAGAGCCTTTGCTGTTGTTGCTTCTGCTCTTGGAATACCCGCTCTTCTCCCCTTCTTAAGAGCCGTGTGCCGTAGCAAAAAGTCCTGGCAGGCAAGGCATACCGGCGTTAAAATTGTTCAACAGATCCCGATTCTCATGGGATGCGCAGTCTTGCCTCACTTGCAGGGTTTGGTGGACTGCATCGGGGACAACCTCAGTGATGAACAAGCCAAAGTTCGAACTGTAACCAGTTTGGCGATTGCTGCCCTTGCGGAAGCCGCTAACCCGTATGGTATCGAGAGCTTTCAAGATATCTTGGGCCCTCTTTGGACTGGTGCTAGAAAGCAACGTGGCAAGGGTCTCGCTGGTTTTCTCAAGGCTGTTGGCTATATCATCCCCCTTATGGATGAAGAGAGCGCGAACTACTTTACGAGCCAGATTATGGAAATTCTTCTCCGAGAATTCTCGTCACCTGATGAAGAAATGAAGAAAGTCGTTCTAAAGGTCGTGTCTCAGTGCGCAGGGACAGACGGTGTCACTGCTGCCTATCTAAAGGAACACGTCCTAACCGATTTTTTCAAATGTTTCTGGGTTCGACGTATGGCTCTCGACAAAAGAAACTATCGACAGGTTGTCGAGACTACCGTTGATTTGGGACAAAAGGTGGGAGTGGGCGAAATCGTGGAAAAGATTGTCAACAATTTGAAGGATGAAAGCGAGGCGTATAGAAAAATGACCGTTGAAACGGTGGAAAAGGTCATTGCTTCCCTTGGCGCCGCGGATATCAACGAAAGGCTAGAGGAGAGACTTATTGATGGTGTCTTGTTTGCCTTCCAAGAACAAAGCATCGAAGACATCGTGATTTTGAACGGTTTCGGTACGGTTGTTAACGCTCTTGGGACTCGCTGCAAGCCATATCTACCTCAAATCGTCAGCACAATCCTCTGGCGCTTAAATAACAAGTCAGCCACGGTACGTCAGCAGGCCGCCGATCTTATCTCCCGTATTGCTATGGTTATGAAGCAGTGTGGCGAGGATGCTTTGATGGGCAAGCTGGGTATCGTCCTTTACGAATACCTTGGTGAAGAGTATCCAGAGGTTCTAGGGTCTATTCTGGGAGCCCTGCGATCAATTGTTACTGTTGTTGGTATCAACCAAATGCAACCACCTATTCGAGATCTCCTTCCCCGCCTCACGCCCATTTTGCGAAACCGGCATGAGAAGGTACAGGAGAACACAATAGACCTGGTTGGTCGTATTGCGGATCGAGGTCCTGAATCCGTTAACGCCAGAGAGTGGATGCGAATCTGCTTCGAACTTCTGGATATGCTGAAAGCTCATAAAAAGGGCATCCGACGGGCGGCAAACAACACTTTCGGCTTCATTGCGAAGGCAATCGGTCCCCAAGACGTCCTTGCAACTCTTCTCAACAACCTTCGTGTCCAGGAGCGTCAGTCCCGTGTATGTACTGCCGTTGCCATCGGTATCGTGGCCGAAACTTGCGCTCCTTTTACAGTCCTTCCCGCTCTTATGAATGAGTACCGCGTTCCGGAACTGAATGTCCAAAATGGCGTACTGAAAGCGATGTCGTTCCTTTTCGAATATATTGGTGAAATGGCAAAAGACTATGTATACGCCGTAACACCACTTCTTGAAGACGCATTGATCGACCGTGACCAAGTGCACCGACAGACAGCGGCCAGTGTGGTAAAACACATTGCCCTCGGCGTTGTTGGTCTTGGGTGTGAAGACGCCATGCTTCATCTTCTCAATCTGCTATATCCGAACCTCTTCGAAACCAGTCCTCACGTTATTGACCGGATAATTGAGGCGATTGAGGCCGTTCGCATGGCTGTCGGTACAGGAATCGTTATGAATTACGTTTGGGCTGGCTTATTCCACCCTGCTCGTAAAGTACGCCAGCCATATTGGAGGCTTTACAACGATGCTTATGTGCAGGGAGCGGATGCGATGGTTCCTTATTATCCGAACCTTGAGGATGAAGGCCTCGCGAGGCATGAGTTGTCCATTATTCTTTGATTTTAATAGCCTTGTTTCAACTACATTTTTTTCCTTTTTCACTTTAGCCCTGTAATTTGATATTCACCTCGTTCATTCTAACTTGTTATTTTCTTCCTGGTGCTTTGGCTTTTTTCGCTCTCTTTTCGATCTAGGTTCTTTAGTTTATCACTCTGCGTCTGGCGTTTTGACGATGCATTTATCACCAGGCTCCTTCCTTGTATCTCTAAATAATGACTTCTTGCGAAAAGTATAAATACTTCTAAGGGGAAAATTTGATATCTACCAATTTACTCAATGTCCTAAATAACCTCCTAGTGATCGATCACACTCACAGTCCAACCGTAATACTCTTCACATTCAAATACTCATCCAACGCCCCGCTCCCCCCTTCCCTACCCATTCCACTCTCCTTAACCCCTCCAAACGGTTGCTCGCAAGCACTCACCAAACCAACCCGCACCCCGACCATCCCCGATTCCAACGCTTCGCTCACCCTCCACAACCTCGAAATATCCTCTGTATAAAAATATGACGCAAGCCCCGCATCCGTGTCATTCGCCAGCTTGATAACCTCCTCTTCCGTCTCAAACGGGACCAAAAACGCCAGCGGCCCAAACGTCTCCTCCTTCATAAATTGCATCCCCGTCGTGGCATTTGTGACGATAGTTGGCGGGTAGAAATTCGGGCCATAGCGGGCCTGGGCTGCTGAGACATCTTCACCCACCAACTGGCCGCCCTTTGATATGGCTTCTTTCGTTTGGCTGGTAATTTTCTCCGAGGCTTTGGCGGAATAGAGTGGGCCGTAGTTTACTTTGGGATCCCAGACTGAGCCGTAGTGGAAGGTTTCTGACAGGCGGGTTTGGAGAGTGGCGGCGAAGGTGGGGAGGATGGAGGATTGGATGAAGATTCTGTTTGCGCAAACGCAGGTTTGGCCTGATGAGCGGAACTTGGAGGATATGAGGCCTAGTATACCGCCAAAGCGCGTGTTAGTTAGCATGGGAAATGGAGAAAAGCCGGCGGGATGTTTATTCCTCAAGGCGGTTCGGGGGTATATCGACTAACCATCCACAGCTTTCTGGATATTTGCATCCTCGAAGACGATAAAGGGGGCATTTCCACCAAGCTCCATGCTCGTTTTCTTCAGCGATTTTGCACATTCTGCATTTAGATATTTGCCCACGGCAGTCGACCCGGTGAAGCTAAGATGTCGAACCAATCTGTTCGAGCACAGTTCCGCGCCTATCTCCGCTGTATTCGTCGTGCTGCAGGGTACGATGTTCAAAACACCAGGAGGACCTCCCGCACGTTCAAACAATTTCGCAACAGCAATAGCACAAAGTGGTGTCTCAGGGGCAGGCTTGCAGACAACAGTGTTTCCGGCTGCAATAGCTGCACCGACCTTCCTGGTCACCATTGCGATGGGAGAGTTCCAGGGAGTAATAGCAGCCACAACGCCCTGGGGTTCCTTGATGGTGAAAATGCGATTGTTCTGTCTGGCAGCGGGGATTGTCTCGCCATATACACGCTCAATCTCACATTCAAACCAGTCGAGAAAATCGGTGCCATAATTGACAGTCACGAAGGATTCAGTGATGGGCTTGCCCAGTTCCAACGTACAAATGGCTGCAAGGTCTTCCTTGTTGGCTCGGATCAGATCAGCCCACCTGCGCATCAGCCATCTTCGTTCCCGGTGGGGTGATTTCTTGAAGGTTCTGAAGGCTTCATCTGCGGCTTTGATTGCAGCTTGGACGTCCTGGCGAGAAAGGTCTGCCACCTGGCAAATCTCCTGGTTGTCTTCGGGATCTATATGGCGCGGGTCAGTGTATGGTCTTTTGATTTGCTATTATCTTTGAAACTCACCGTACACCGCGAATGTTTTGGAGTCTGCACCATTCACCCAATTCCCGCCGATAAATGCCCGATTGTCTAATAACGACGGGTCCTTGAACTGTTGATGGATGCGGATGGAGGTTAGCAAAAAATGCCATCACAAAACTAGATATGATATATTGAAAGATACTCACAGTATATGGAATCTTTTTTAGCAAAATTTCGGCCATTTTGACGACTCGATAGCTCTATATCGAAAATTGATACAGCTTAAGAAGCTGGTGTTTATTGGCCATCCATCAACCATGCTCGGTGTATTTATCCAAAGCGAACAATCCCCCGCAAAGGACATCCCCTCTCCGAACTACCCCATCCTAAGCAGCAAACCGATGACAAACATTCCCCTCGTCCCACCCCGAATTGCCGCGGCCATCTTAGCTTTCCAGGATGAGGTTGCAATCCAAAGTTCTTCGGCGGCGGAGACAAACTCTCCGTTAGCGCCAGGGCTCATCAACCTCCGCTTCCCGAGATTCAACAGGAGGATGAGTGCAGCCAAACCTCCGCGTTGACACTGACAGCTGTTGTTGGATGTCCTCAGGTAAGGTGGCAGCTCACGGGACAGATGTCTCCTTGCGTGGAGTCCAACACGGCGGAATCAATATCCGGCAAAGGTCGAGATATCCAGCCCAGTCAGCTTGTCGAGCTTCGTATGTACATAATTCCGCACTCATCGGATCTATGAGAAAATATATCGACTGATGCCAAGCGCAGCGACATAGCTACCTCTCTAGATAACAAGCTACTGGCTAACCCGGAGAGAGCTTTACTGGAAAATATTCTTATATTTCTTCATACCTCCCTCAAACCTTCGTCCTTCTAATATTCCCATCTGATTGGCCACCATTTTGCTTCTTTTTTTCCACCTCATATACAACTGGATATTACAAGCCTTGAACTTCAGCTATGGCCCTTCCATCGGAATGCGACGTGCTGGTTGCCGGCAGCGGCAATGCTGGTTTCTCAGCTGCAGTATCAGCAGCGCAATCAGGAGCAAAGCGAGTGGTCCTGATTGATAAATGTCCCGAAGAATGGGCTGGGGGCAACTCATACTTTACCGCCGGCGCATTTCGAACCGTTTATCACGGGCTCCAAGACCTTCTCCCAATCGTGAATAACGTGGACAATGAAACCGCAAAGATCATCGACATGGAGCCCTACACCGCGAAAGACTTCTCCAATGATATGACCCGTATAACTGCGGGAAGGAGTGATCCGCAGCTTAGCCGGATATTGGTACAAGATTCTAATTCGGCTGTGAAATGGCTGGCACGCAATGGGATCAGATTCCAGCTGTCGTTCAACCGTCAGGCGTATAAGGTGGACGGCCGGTACAAGTTCTGGGGCGGGATGTCCTTGAAAACGGAGGATGGTGGCAAGGGCCTTATTCAAGATCATCAAAACGCAGCTCGTCGTCACGGAGTTACCGTTCTATACTCCACAGCTGCCAAAAGGTTGATCAAGGATCCTGCCACAGGGGCCATCTGTGGCCTACTTGTCGAGCACGGAGGGCAGGAGAGAGTGATCAAAGCCAAGGCAGTTATTCTAGCAGCTGGTGGTTTCGAAGCCAACCCGCGCATGAGAGCGGAATACCTTGGACCTGGGTGGGACATGGCATTGGTGCGTGGTACGCCTTACAACGTCGGAGACTGTCTGGAGATGGCCATACGAGACGCCTCTGCCAAACAGGCGGGAAACTGGTCTGGGTGCCATTCAGTGGCATGGGACGCCAATGCTCCCGCCAACTCGGGCGACCGGGAGATATCCAACGAATTCACCAAATCCGGCTACCCCCTCGGTGTCATGATCAACACGAACGGCGAACGCTTTGTGGACGAAGGCGTCGACATGCGAAACTTCACATATGCTCGATTCGGCAAAGCCATCCTCGCGCAGCCAGACCATGCGGTTTTCCAAATATGGGACCAGAGAACCATCCCCTGGCTCCGCGACGAAGAGTACCGCAAAGAAATCGTTCAGCACATCCCCGCAAACTCGATAACCGAACTAGCAGAAAAATGCGCCCAGCACGGTCTCCATGATAAAGACAAATTCGTCCAGACCCTCACAGACTTCAACAATGCAGTTTATCAGCATAGAAAGGAGAACCCGAACGTAAAATGGAATCCGGCTATCAAAGATGGCTTATCCACACAATCAAGCACCTCCAAACTAGACCTTGCGAAATCGAATTGGGCCTTACCGATTGACCAGGGCCCTTTCTTGGCCGTCAAAGTGTCCTGCGGCGTCACATTTACCTTTGGTGGACTTGCAGTCAACCCTGAAACGGCAGGAGTTATTTCCTCTTTTTCCAACCGTGAGGTACCCGGGCTTTATTGTGTTGGCGAGATGCTAGGCGGGTTATTCTATGGGAATTATCCTGGTGGAAGTGGATTGACCGCAGGAGCTGTCTTTGGGCGAAGGGCTGGAGCGGCGGCGGCGAAGTTGGCAGCTTCCACCGTTCCTGGTGCTTCATCGAAGTTGTAAATCGGAGTACCTAGTTCCGTTTATTCGTCATATTTCCCTACCACACGTTATAAAACATGGATATTAGATAGCGTAGGCATACTGCTAAAAAAATCAATTGATATAGCCTCACTTCTCACGTCAGAATACCCAACTGCCTCCAATTTTCAAGCCACATGAAACACAAACCAACCATTCCCCAAGGGCAATGCCAGAATTCTCATTCCAGCAAGGAGCAGCAAATTACATCTTCAAACACCAACCATCCCTAAACAGAAGTAAACTTATCTTCCCACCAATGACTCTTGAATTCAAGGCGGGAAAGCCAAGCTATATTCCTGAACATATACGGCATCCTGAATAAAAAAGAAAAAGAAAAAGAAAGAAATCCCCGAATTTTTTAGAGTTTAGTTATCCCGTAAAACCTTAAATGTAGTTCGGGCCGAGAGGGGAGAAAAAGTCCGGGGAAGGGGTAGAAGTTTAAAATAAAGGGGGAGGCGGGTAGCTTTTTTTTACTCTTTCATTCTTAACGAAAGTAAACGTTAAAGCTTAACTTTTTGCTCCATAACCTTGGTTAGGAGGAGGCAGGCAGGAATCTGAAATGTTTGATACTAAACATCCAAAGCAAAAAAAGGGGATCAGGCAAGCAAAACAGATTTTGTAAGCTATGGTACAGTACGTTTTCAACACGGAGTATTGATTGCAAAGGAGTATTAAAATGGGGGAGAACCAAAACTGTTTGGGATTAACTACCAGTGGGACTCTCTTTGATGCAAATAGGGATTATTTCCAATACATCAACTCCACAAAATCCAGACCATGCCAAAAGGTTATCCATTTATCCGCCCATAGCATACCATACATATGCTTTGAACACAAGAAACCCCCAGATCCACCGATCATCAATCCCCCCAGAAAATATACAGCCCAAGCTCCTCAAAAGCCGACGGACCGGCCACCCGAACATCCCGATGCCGCGTCACTTCAACATCCATCTATCAATCTGTAACAGATCTCGAAACAGACAGTGGAGATCTTGGCCTTACCCCAACCTACATACCTCCCATGTAAGATACCCCTATTTACTTAATCATCATCCCGATTCAGCGAAAGTGTACTGGCTCATTCTGCTGGTAGGTGGATATAACTTGTACATACATAAATACATACATGCATGTGTACACATTAGATTATTATACGGTAGTCAGTTGGGATAACTAATGCATCGCTAAACCAAATTTCCCGCCCTGCAAGGCTGCGTGTGATGGGCAGGATAGGATAGGGTAGGGCGGGGAGCTCGCTGGGCCTCTGGCTCCCCCTATTCCTTTTCCGCTAAATACACCCCCCGGGGCCGCAGGGCGGAGGTGAGGTTGGCGGGGAAGAGACTACGTGCAAAAATGTTAAATAGCGAAAATCGTCAAGGGGTGAAAAAGAAGAAAAGTGAGCGATCGACGATGACGATGAAGATCGCCCGCGCATGGAAGCATCATGGAAGGAATTAAGAATAGAATAGGGGAAAGAATTTGAAAAGAACGGAGCTCTTTCAAGTTCAATATATACAAAAACAGGGGGTCGATCGATGCAGCAGGCACGCGATTGGAGAGAATTTACATTCATTGACCAGGGTATAGTCGATGGAAATAATATAGATTTCATTTATTTATTATTTTTATTTCTTCGCTTATTCCGTTTTGTAAATTTCCACGTAGATTTTTCAGTTATGCTTCAAGTATGTGTATTGTCTTGTGTGTCCCTCAGGGCCCAGGGGTGGCTCGTTACAGATAAAGATAAAAGAATAAAGCTTCTTTTCAGCACTGAGCAAGGACGGGGGGGGGGGGGGGGGGGGCCGGGTGAACAGTTATAAAAATTATTCGGGGGGGAAAGGGGGGGGGGGAAATGGGGGGGGGGGGGA
>JANTQI010000098.1:99023-127673 GCA_032988985.1 Emmonsiellopsis sp. PD_5 | reverse complement strand
CCCCCCCCCCAACCCGTCTTCTCTGTTTCCTTTCCTTCTTCCACCATGCATCGTTCAGACAATAACATTTTCATCTCTTTTCCTTCTGGGAATATTTGATATCCTTCTGATCGCATCTTTGACTGGAACTTGGAGTTCACGTCCGAAATATATCAACCATATAGTATCAAAATATCTTCCTCGATATCTCAAACAGTATCCTCCATCTTTGAAAATTTAACGACACCGATATCATGAATCCATATATCACACGGGGCGAAATGGTAAATGGTAACGGAAAATTACCGGTAATGGAGCTAGCCGCCCAAGGATATCACGAAAATCGGAAGGTGGATAGCGAGATGATCCAGCGACTCTCTGGTAACAGAAACCCCATGCCAGGGAGAATCAGTCTTCCTGGCATCAACGAAGTTCTGGCAGGAAATAGGCCATGGCCAAGACGTATTTTTCCCATCCTCAACGGAGATATGCCCGGGGTGAGTCCATGCCCATATATCGAGTTTTGATAGCCAAAACTAGACCTAACGAGCTGCATGAACAGGAAAACGAGGAGCGCGGCCAACGTGGATGGCTCTTGGGCGATCGTCTGCCCCCCGCCCGTGCCATGGTGGAAGAAGCTGGGTCAAATGAATTAGACCCCCCAGCCGAGGGTAGCAACGGCGATTCCTCATCCATTTCCACAGGTACGCCGAGATACCGCGAAGTGGAAGCCCGCAGGGAGGGGTTGCCAATGGATGCTCCAAGGGCAGTGGCTCCGCCATTGTCAGCGGCTCGCATCAGCGATACGCTAGCCCACTGGCAGAGATTCGAATGTCCCGAAGAGAAGCCTGTGGAGGAAGATGAGACAGACCCCCCAATCACGACTATCAGTAAGTCTACCGGAGATCGCTTTGGCATTAAGAGCCAAATACTAAAGCCTACTTCTCGATAGACTATAGTGCAGTACGGCATAGGATTTCGCCATCTTTTCTGAATGTGGTTCTTGAGAGCTGAAGGTTCGGCCAAGAACGGTGCGTTTATGCTCCCCTAGGTTCACGCGTGAAGTAGATATGGACGCTAAGAGGCATTCCACAGGATAAAGAAATGAGAAATACACCAGTCCACTGCCGGTAGCATTTGCATAACCTGGTTCCGGGCTTTCCTGCTCACCATATCGAGATACCGGGGGAGTTACCATCGAAGACTTCGTTTTCCCACGGATCCGTACGGATTACAGCAGCGGAGTTCCATCCGCTGCTTGGGTATATAGCAAACACATCGCGTCAACCGAGGGACTATGGTCCTTCCATGTAAGCTATCCCGACTATTTCCCCAGCACATATATTCATAATTTGCTCATCCACAATGCAGATAACTCATGGCGGAAGTGAGTAGGCAAACTAGGGGCATCGGTTGGTGGACCTTATCGGCGAAGCTTCAGAAATGGCCGTGATATTGAACGCAACAGCCTTAACAGTGAATGGGACCGGGACTATGTCGAGAGGATAGGGGGCATTATGTTTCAAGAGGGGATGGATGGATCTTGGTCGATACTTTTGAGAATGGGCATCCACATTTTGGGGTCATATGGAGCGGTATCTTCCGCCATCGCAGACAATGTTCTGGTCTTATTTTGTTTGTGTCTTGCTGCGTTGGGGCGCTATATCAATCTGTTATTGCTGCTTGATATAGAAATGATTTTTTTGGTTCTTGGGGTCGGAATGTGCACTGGATATAGGACAAGGTCAAGAAATAGGCTCGTTTAGGGGGGAAGAGACTGTATATTAAACACTAAAATCAATATATGTTCCAGTTCTCCATCATCAAACCCATCTTTCTGTTTGAAATAGTTGAATTCGATTGCTGAGGTTCGACGGATGACGTTGGATGAACAGCTTAGTAAGATCCGCCAAACCTTCCGGCTTTGGCATTTCTCGCCTAACCTCCTTTATTGGGCCACACATGAAATCGCAACCTATCGATCCAGGTGTTCGTTCAGACCAACACCGATAACAGCTCTCGACGAGGATACTGAATAATCGCCTATACTCTCCACCAAATTCACATTTAATTATATAGCAACAATGGACCCATTCTCTGCCGAAGGAGGTACGTTCCCCGTCCCGCCATCCTTGGCTCCATTGGCTCTGTTTCCGCTGACACGTTAGCCCCCCAGAGCTCCTTAACATCCACAATGCCTTTCACCAAGGCCAGTATCAAGTAGTGGTCGATTTCGATACCTCTTCCTTCTCCCCGGAAAACACCCTTACTGCCAAAGTGTTGCAGCTCCGCGCGAAAATCGCCCTTGGTCAGACGGAAGAGGTCATCGCAGATGTTAAAGCGCAGGAGGATGTTCCAGACCTAGCCGCCGTTAAGGTATTGGCGCAACAAACTGCTGGAGACGAAGCTGCTGCATTGAAAGGGGCGGAGGAGCTGGCAGCAAAAAACTCGGAAAATGCGACGACACAGGTCCTTGTTGGAACGGTGTTGCAGGCTCAGGGGAAAAGCGAGGAGGCACTGTCGTTGCTGTCAAAACACCAGGGAAACTTGGAAGCGTAAGTGGAATACACCAAGGGTTTCACGGATGTGACGGATTACAAGCCTCGAAATATCTATTCTAACCTCCAAGATCCGATTGTAGCGTCGCCCTCATCGTTCAGATCCACCTCCAACAGAACAGAACCGATCTCGCACTTAAAGAGGTACAGGCAGCTAGACGATGGGCTCAAGACTCGTTACTTGTCAACCTCGCTGAATCCTGGGTTGGCCTGAGAGTGGTATGTCATATTGCGCCCAAGAACTATTTCAATACTCTCATCTAATGATATCTCAAACTAAGGGCGGAGAGAAATACCAATCTGCATTCTACGTCTATGAAGAACTTGCATCTGTGCCAAACACCTCGTCACCGATGTCAATCGTGGGTCAGGCCATCTCCGAATTGCACCTAGGCCGTCTTCCGGAGGCCGAGGTGGCCCTCCAATCGGCCCTGGAGAAATACCCTAACGACGCAGAATTGATCGCGAATTCGATCGTTTTGTATGTTTTGAGTGGAAAGGATGCCTCCGAACTTACCTCGTACGTATACTCTCCTCATTTCCCCAAACAGATTTTTGGAAACAGAAGGAAAAAGGGAAGGAGAAACAGAAGCACCGAACGAGACGAAGAGCACACGTCCTGTTTTTTCATTCTCCCGGTGCAAAACCGCAATGCGGCTACAGTACGCCATGCTAACAGGGCCGCCGCAGATCTCTTAAACAATCGCAACCAGACCATCCATTGCTCACGGACCTTGCGGAAAAGAGTGCATTATTCGATTCAGCTGCATCCAAATATACGGCTAAGGTGTCTTCGTAACTTTTTGTTCCCCTCTTTATTATTTTTGCGCCCCTCCTTTGCTTGGCGCAGTGTGCTTTCAGCCTGGTTGCCTTATTTTTGACGCCATGTTTTCTTTTTCTTTCTCATGTCCACCTATACCAAATTTAAAATAGAAGACTGAAAATACCTTCCCTCTTCTGGTTTTCGAAAGCCTCATTTCCTGGATCTTTGGGTTTGTGGTTTTGAAAAGATGTTGTTGTTAGGTTCTGTTCTCGAGGGGCACGATGCTAGTATTGCTCCTGGGAATGGAAAATCGAGTGTACTTTGACTTTATTAGGTGAACATAACCCTGGGCGAACGGTCTTTCATCCCTTTACGACGAGCTTTTTTGATGTTTTGCGCCCTCCAGGGCGCAATTCGATACCTTATCCCCGACTGACGTGTTCGATAGACATCGCTAGTCTTTTTTCAAGACAACATGCCCATCCCATTTCAGCTAAGCAGTCTTTGCCCATGTTGCTGCATTGTATGGACTGGACGATTAAGTTCATGATGCGGACATCCCTGCTCCCGTCCATGCTCCGTGCTACCCGAACATTATTTCTGCATGGGTATGGCCGCATACCGTTCAAGAGCTGCGGCTTACTCGGTTCAGTGTAGTGATTTATTACTGAACCATGTCCGCTACTATCTCCATCGATGTGTCACAAGCACACTGGCTCCCTAATGGCAATCTCTCTTGCTGCGTGGCCTGCAAGGCCGAGACTGTTTTTGATTGGTTGCCTTGCGGGTATTGCGAACTGGCCCCCTTCTCCCGTCGCATTTAATACCCTGGGGCTAAATAAGAAAACAGGATAGCTTTACGCCCAATTCTAGTCAGGCTGGACGTCCCGTTCGTATATGCATGGCGGAGCCGTGATATGCATAATTTGCCCGCTCGTGCCGAGTTCAGGATATGGAGGCTCAACATACAACCGGTCAATATATATTTCTGCTACCTGTCAATCAAAAAGGCCCTGTTTGATTGTTTAGCTGTTTTTCTTGCTGCCACTATGCGAACTCCATACATGAACGCCATATTATCTCCACGCAGATAAACAACATTACTACATAAATTTCAAAACATATTATAGTCCTTCATTTACCTCACAGCATGCCAGTGCATTTGGCATCAGGCCCCGCTGCTAGGGTATGTGAAAACCCCGCTCCGTTTAAGGATCATTCGCCGTTTTATATGTTATTCTAACAGTTATCAGCCTGTACAGATCACCTGCGGGAAATGTGAAGATGCCCCCGGCGTGATAGAATGTTCATGCGAGGAACTATTCTGCGAGCGGTGCTATGAACGCCATATAGCGCGAGTCCCAAGTCATCGGAAGGTAGATAATACACTCAAGCGGGCATGGAAATGGATCAAAGGTTCGCCAGTAGCGGGTCAACAGGCCGCTGATGCCCACATGGAGGACGAAGGTGCTAAGTGGTTCGGACTTGTCGTCGAAAAATCATTCAATGACGTAGCACCACTTGCTCCAATCAACTTCGGTGGCCTTACTCTGTCACAAAATCACACAAGGTCGTCCCGTCCCGCTCTCGTCGCGAGGATCGTGGAAACAAAGCGGTTTGTGACACTGGCATCAGAATCTATTCACTGTAGCAGCGCCAGTCCGCGGCGCCAATTCCCCAGCTTGGTGTCGTTTGTTGGCGAGACCGGCTCTGGCAAATCAACAATAAGTAAGTCAACACAGTGTTCAACGCAGTGTCGGTTGTTACGGATTTCGCTGATGAGGAATTCCTAGTTCGTGCGTTGATCGAGCATTCCGCTCGAGATATTGGCAATACCGCCGACCAGTACGAAGCGCCAGTACCTGGAGTGTCAACCGGGTCTGCTGCATTTAGTTCAACCACGGGAGAAGTTAATCTTTACGCAGACCCGAAAACATTTGGTCGAGAATCTCCTATTTTTTATGCGGATTGTGAAGGGTTGCGTGGTGCAGAGCCAACCAGCTCCCGACATCAACATGAATGGCATAGGCACGGCCGACGGTACCTGGTAGAAACCCCAGATGGCGCATCGATTGATCGAACTACGGCAGTCAAGAATATATATCCTAAATTCTTATACCTTTTCAGCGACATTATTTGCCTCGTGTCCCGTAACCCGAAGACGCGGACAGAGGTAGCCATCGATTTACTCGAGTGGAGTGAGATCGGAGCAGACAACGCTGTCAATCAATCCGCACTACCAGCGGCAGTTATCATTTTCAATCAACCGTCTGTCGAGGATGATCGGTGGGTATCGGGCGACCCTGAAATCAATAATGACTTCTTTAAGTCTATCGACGAGGAGTTAGAACTCAACAATACACTACGGGAAAAGGCACGAGAGGTTCGTCAGCTATCTTCCAAGGTTAAGTGGAACATGCTAATTCCAATATTAGAAAGGTGAAACAAGCCTAAAAGCCTTGCTCTTGCGCAATTTCTCTAGAATACATATTCATTACATCCCGCTCAAAGGGTATGGACGACTTGGGTCCCTGGAAACTGTGTCCAGACAGTTCGAACGCTTGTCAAGTCTCATTCAATCCGAAAGCAAACGACTGCAGATGGCTCGACAAGAGGCATGGATTCGATTTGATTCCAGACAGATCAACGTCGCATTCGATTACGCTTTCAAGCATCTGAGCAAGGATAAGAATAAGCCATTTGACTTCAGCAAGTGTCGCACCAGGACTGACGTACCTGAGTCACTGGAGAGCCACATTAGCCAATTTCTATCGTACAGCCGAATCACTGCCGGAGACGCCAATATGAAATATGCCGTGGATGCTATTGGCTCTGCCTTTGTCCGTAACGAACTGAAAGAGACAGGGACAGGTAAGCCCTTCCCCAATATATAGGGTACAGTCGTCAATAGCAAGTCATATGATAGACTTACGCTAATATATTCATAGGTTTCCTCCTCAATCCGTCCACTGTCTTTAACTCGGGTCTCAAAAAACACTGTGCAATGGCTATTCAAAGTTTTGCCCGCTTGAATGTCACCTGCGCGTACGTGCATGGTAAGACCCAAGAGAGATGCGCCAATACGCAATTAGGTCATGCCAGAGGACATCAGAAAAGTGACGGAACGTTCCTGGCCGAGGGTTCTTTTGATGGAGGCGGCTTCGATTCCTCAGCTTTCGTAAGTCAGATCGAGCAAAAGGTTTCGACCATGCTAAGGGATGTTCACTCCAACTATCCGGAAGACGAGTCAAGAATGGCTTATGCTACTGAATGTCACAAGAAGAGCCTTTTGCCCACTCCAGACATGGTAAACCCGGCTGAGTATCTACCCGGCGTCCTTAGCCACGCGTCATCTAAAATCACAAATACATGTTTCGTTTGCCTCTTTGGACGCCCAGAATGTCAACTTCCATGTGGACAATTAGTGTGCATGGATTGCATTCAGGACTTTGGGAGTAGAGACCCTACGTCTCCTGATGTAATCGCTCATGCGAGTTGCCCATTATGCGGGGCCAATGAGCCTACTTCTTCATGGCCTTGGAAAATTTGCGTAAAGCCAAAGCTTGCAGGGACTCGCATCTTGTCTCTAGATGGCGGAGGGGTCCGAGGAATAGTTGAACTGGAGATATTACGGCGGCTCGAAGATGCGATTGGCTTAGCAGTTCCGTTGTGGTGTTTCTTTGATCTGATTGTCGGGACCAGTGCTGGTAAGTTTACCTGAAACCTTACATGATGGCTATTTATGCCAAACTAGTGCTAACACAGTAGAACAGGGGGTTTGATAGCGCTCGGTATGGGTTCGCACCGTTGGCCCGCTAAACACTGCATCAAGCAGTTTATGGATCTCTGTGCGACAAGTTTCATACCAAAAACTCTGACGAAATCGAAATATTTCGGTAAATTTGCTCGCCTGTTTAGGAGTTCGATCTATAAGACAGGACCGCTCGAGGATTCCCTTAGCCAAGCATTCACCCGCCAGGATATGTTTGGACTGCGTCCACCAAAAAAGTTTCTGCTACGGCATTGCCCCCGAGTGGCGGTCACAGCAACGGTAGAATCGCGCCCCAAATTATTCGCCAATTACAACTGCGGTATTGACCAAAGCGGTATCTACCTAAACTCAAGGCTTCCGACGGCAACTGCGTAAGTATCGTTTAAAAAATAGTGATACCCTTGTCTCAATAGGATACTGCTGACTTGCAGCTCTAGAGCGCGATGTACGTCCGCCGCTCCGCTATACTTCGAAGCTCCCTGCCCCGCAAGCATTGGCACCGAATGCCTTGATGGCGGCCTCCGTGACAACAATCCCATCAACACTGCTCTAAGCGAAAACAACAAAATATGGGGCAACAAGACACCAGTCGATATGGTTCTTTCTGTCGGCTCTGGGCGATCCAATAGGACCACTGCCCGCACAGGCTCCCCATTGATGCGGATTACGCCTTCATGGGCACGCGATTGCTTTTCCGCTTTTATTGCAACGATGAACGGCGAGGACGCTTGGGACATTTATCGCCGTACCCAGGCTCAGCCTGTCATTCTCTCCCGGTCTAGAAGACTTAATGTCAAGTTTAGCGACCAAGAGCCACAGCTAGATGACGTGGATCGGATCAATGAAATGCAGCAGTTTGCGAGGGGTTACAAATTTGTCACAGACAAGCGGAGAGACAATTCCCGTCCCATGGTCAACGGACCTGTCACTGATGGAATCCTGGAAATAGCTCTGTCTCTCCGTGCTAGCCTGTTTTACTTTGAGCTTAACAGTGTCGAATTCATGGATCAGAACACCGTTGCTGTCATTGAGGGCACTATCCATTGTCGGCTTGACCCCGGGATGACGGCTTTGGGAACTCTAATTAGTATGACGTCTGGATTCCGGGTTCAGGGGGCGTGGAATAAGACTCCAGCATTGGTCATTGGGGAGAAGTTTAGGCTTGGTGTTAGTCTGCAGATTGACTACAGACACATCGGTGATGTGGTGAATATTGAGGTTCTGTTTAAGGAGGGAGTTTATGCACAGATTTCTGGGTTTCCGCGGACGTTGAAGGTATGATTCTTTTCTATTGTTTTAGTTTCTGTGCTTGATTGTAAAACTAACTGGTCGATGTAGAAGCAAATCAGATCGACGCTGCCGAAATATGACAACATCTCCAAATGAGAGTTTATTTCCTTTCCTTCGTTTCTTTCTTTTCTTCTGTTTTAAGCTGGGCACAAATGGAATCACTTCCCTTTTGAAAATAAATGCGATGGTTTAAGTGGTTTTGGTGATGAATATAGAACGAGATAGTCCTCAATGGATCGAAAATGCATTTTCGATGAAGAATGAGGATCCGCATTGATACCCTGCGCGCTAAAACTAACACCACCCAAAAATACTAGGTGACTGTGTGCCATTGGGGTTCCTCAACAGTAGTATCCATGCCCATTACGTTGTCAATGGTCTCTTGTAGCTTCCCACTTACCCTCTCACATTTCTGCTCATCAAAGCTTTGACGATAGAAATGTGGAAAATGCCTTGCCCTGCACTGTCTCGGTTTTATCCCCAATTATTCGGCCAATGATAGGTCCATCATGAGGTTCGTCTGGCCCTATAACAAAAGTTATGCTCGGGAATGCGGTCTAGATGATGATAGGATTAGTAGATGAATCCCAACCACACACATATGCAAGAGAGGGACGACAAAAAGGCATTCCCAACAAAAGAACCCACCTTAAAGTTCTCCACGAACTCCGTAATCGCCGAAACAAACAAATCATCCGAGCCCGTGACAATCAATACATCCTTCACCATAATATCCTTCCACCACTCCGCCGGCGCCCTCAATGGCTCCAGGTAATTATCCGACTCCAAATCGGCAATATACTGGGATGACCACCTCTGCAAGATCTCCCGGCTAAGCATGTCCTTGTACTGGTTATATTTAACCGAAGGGAAATCAAGCGAAAACGAAACCCATGGCGAGATCGCCAATGCGCCCGCGAACGGTTCTGAAACCTCCAATGGCTCGATGGCCTTGTGCGGGTGGGAGATATGCGAGAGGATCCCTAGGACTAAATTGCCGCCGGCTGAATCACCGCCCAGGAAGACGTTTGAAGGGCTGCGGGGCGTTTTGTCAATGATGTAGCGGACTGCTGCCACGGCTTGTTTTAGCTGGGTTGGGTAGATGGCATGGGGTGTGAGGGTGTATGTGATGAAGAAGAGGGCGATGTCTTTGCCTTCGGCATTTAGGGTGTCGATTATTTCACCGAAGACTTGGTAGAAAGCGATACCTGCCGAGACGGAGAAGCCGCCGCCTGTAATAGAAGGTTAATATTATTCTCTGTAGGGAGGGCAGGGGGAAAGAGGTTCTAATATAAGTTCCCACACATACCATGGTAATAAATTAGGACATTCTTCGCATCCTTGTTTCCGATCCAATGCCCTAGCCCGCCGTGCTCGAGTTTTATAGTTTCGGGCCTGAAACCCTTTGACTTGGCGAATGCTTCATACGTTTTGTCAGTTGACGGAGAGAGGTACCTATTGTTAGAACTAGTCAGTATTCGACACCCGTGCATGCAAAGCCCGGTTGACGGAAAAACCAGGGGATTGCGTCCATCAGTAAAAGTCTGTCTATAGATTTGCCCGACTACTCACTGATTCTGCCGAGTTGATAGCCTAGTGCCAGCTGCCCGTATGACAGCGTGACCGACATGTCTTTTGTAGTATTTTGATCCATCCTCGCCGCGAAATACGCCGGTGATGGATGCGTAGATGGTAGTGGCTATCAAGGATAGATTGGCATGAAAGAGGTCGAGTCGCTCTAGGACGGTGAGCTGGGGAGGATAACTTTTAACGGGCATTGTGACTGAGACCACTATGTGAAAGTGTTTGGAGCTGTGGTTAAGGTTGTTTTGGTACCCGTATGAAATGCGGTAGCAGTAGTGGCTAGGCCAGGTTGAATTGATCAAGGTGAAAATAAACAAACAGGACAGCCAGTTGAACAGCAAAACTATGTAGAAACAGGAAGACTCTGAGCTTCATTAGAAAAGAATTAGGTGCTACCCCATCTCCGCATTTGTCTTTGACAGCCGCCCCGGCATTATTTTTGTTGGACAGATAACCGAGAGCCGTCGTCCGAGCCAGGGGGTGTCGACGGTCGTTGCAGAGAGCGGAGACTTTCCCCACATCCTCGGCTGCGGGACAGGAGATTAAGGTTAAATTGTGGGTCCCTGCCAAGATAGCTAGCCTCTTTCCTCTCCAGATGGATGACTAATCAGCTGGCAATCCAGGCTAACTTGCAAGTTTATCTCGACCGCTTCCCGATTGATTGATAACAAGCCTCAGTGTTTTCAGAGAAACGAATAAAAAATCATATTAGGTATCAGCTAATTTGCATTTAGGCCAGGTCTGCAAGGTCCACAGACTACACTCACTAGATTGGATCACGTGGTGCAGGTCAGATAGCGGGGGGCATTTAGCGGGGTCACATCTTCTGCTTCCTGGACTGGCAAGTTGTCAGCGTTCATCCTCCAGCTTGATATTTCCGCTCGTGGGCCGGTCTTTTACATCAGTTCACCTGATCAATAAATTTACTTCAGTGCTGCAGATCTGCTCCAGTTTGGGTTCAAGTTATCCTTAGTATTCTTGTCTCCGCTGACTTACGCTATTCACAGTATGTCCTATCTTTATCCTTTAGCTTTGACTGTCCTACTAAACCAACTTCCCAGATGCCACCCAAGGAAAAAAAAGGATTGGCCACCCTCCCCCCCGAACTGCTCCTCAAAGTGGCTTCGTTCCTTCCAGTATCTGCTTTGGCAGCATTATCAAAGACATGCAAGGCCCTGCATTTCCAACTTGAGCCTTCGCTACACAAGTCAATTGATTGGAAATTTCCTTTGGGAGACCATGCGAAAGCATCCTCTGAATATCTTTTGTTACGGACCCTATTGCGACGCCCTCTCTTAGCACCCTACATTAAATCGGTATCAATTTACGCGCACAACGAAAGGAAATTTTCTCGCAATTCCTTTCCATGTGAGCTGGAAGTTATTCGGAAACTGTGTGAGCCATTCCCCGAAACATTTGAACGCCTGGCCCTCTCGGGGGACCCTGGAGTAATGACGGTGTTACTACTTTTTCGGTTGCGCCACCTTAACGTGCTCGTGCTTCATCCTGAAATTTCAATTTCAGTGTCCCGTCTGGTTGACCGATATCTGTCAGAAACGGGTAGATATCTCATTACTCATCCATACTTTCACCAATTAAAGGAAGTTTATCTGCCTAGTCCTTTCGAGGTCGGCTGGATTGCCAATGATATCAAGGAACTCGTCAGAATCCTGCCAAACTTACCATCCCTCGAAGTCCTTGACATCTTTTTGGGTCATACCATTGGAGAACCGTTAGAACTCCTCAGTCAAGTTCCCCTTCAACTCCCAAGATTGAGTACACTAGGTATCATTAACGGCAGCTGCGAAATGAAGACTGTTGCATCCCTGTTCTCCGCAGCACCAAACCTAGTTACCTTGGAGTACCATCTTTCACAGGATATGGTTGGTAACTCTTTCAAAAACCTTCCCTGGGGCGAATGGGCAAATCTAGTGGCATCGCTGAAAGTAGTCTCAAAAACATTCAAAAGCCTCACAATTTCGACTGGGGGATGGGACCGTCGCGATTCTGAGAGCAATTGGCGGGCGTCAGAATCCCAATATAGCGCCTGGGAGAGGCAAGGACAGTTGAGCTCGTCAAACTCCCTCGATGTTCTTGAGAGACTGGACGTTCCTATCTTTGCCCTCCTTGGCTGCAGACCGAACTTCTCCGCCAAAAAGCTCCAAGATATTCTTCCAAGTAGCCTACGCGAACTTTGTATAAGAGATGATATAAATTATGGCAAAGCCTTCAACTGGGTCCCGCGCCTACCCTTGGACAAATTTTGGCACAGTCACGATATCCTCGAACAACTACGAGACTACCTCCCCAATCGCTCGCACAACATCGAAGGCAAATACCCCGCACCGTCGTTGAGGAAACTGCCTCTGAGAATGCGTCCGGCTACTTCATGGAGCCATGATGATCTAGCAACCCTCAGGGATATCTGTCGTGGGGCAGGGGTGATGTGCACTGTCCTTGAAAGACTGGAGGGGGAAGACCATGGTACCGGAAGATGCTGCGTTCCCAGGGATGAGCCTGTCTCTATCTGGACTGAAAAGCGGTGCTGTTATGTGAAAGAGGTCACCCTGTATGACCCCTCTGACTCCACGCCGACGCCTAAGGATTCAGGAAAGGGCCTAGAGTATAAATCCCGGGTTTTTCACCAACCGGGGCGAGTCGTCCCATACCGGGGATGAGGAACCCCTTTTCATTCCTTTTACTTCCAAGAACCCACTAGCACAAGACCAACTTGATATAGCTATTTGCTCTAAACCTTCGATTTACACTGTTATTTCCTTGATACCCCTTTATAGCAACACATGGGCTTGCGTCATTGCTTTCCTATTTTAAATAATTTTAATTATATATATATATTTTTTTTTCTGCGAACGAACGCACCATATCTATTCCGGCCTTTCGGAATTAACTCCCCATTTCTTACTTCAATTTCCTCCCCTCCAAACTTCCCTAACACACTAATAGTTATCCCCTTACATATCAAAACAAACCAACATATCCACCCTCTCCCCCCTTTCCATACTTCCTACCCCCCCAGTCCTACAAATTTGTCTACACGTTAGTCTTTCGGATTCCTCGGCACCTCCCTCGATAAAGTAAATGTTCCGCAATTATTCAAACTATTTGTTCCATCCCGAAGACCAAGAATTTGGAGCTATCTATATAGATATATCTTTCTTTAGAGGAGGAGAAAGAATGATGAATGAATCGTTTCACCCCATGCAGAATAGGGATTACCATTCAAACAAGAGCAATAATTTTGCTAAGATGACATTTTCATCCTTGGATCGTATTACTCATTTTATTTTAATTCATACGGTTGTGCTGATTTTGACTTTTTGCACGTCAAGCTGATCTTAGCGGGTCTTTGATATAAGCGGGGAACATGAGACGAAAAAGAAAGAAACTTTACGTCCTCAACACCATTTTCCCAAAAAAAACTTATTTGATTTTATTATTTATCGCAATAATAGAGGGGATATCAAAGAAAAACTGGCACCAATCATAACATCGCTAGCCCATAACGGATTCTCAAATAGATCCAACGCTCAATAACAACAGCCTCTCACAAATGCCCATTAATAACATCCTCATTCCGATCCAGCTCGCAAAATGCCTTGAAAGTAGTAAACGGCACCTCATCGCCGGCCTCCGCTGTGCTTTCAAGGATACATTCAGCCGTCGCGCCGACGAAAAACACATATCCCTCCTTCACTTCCTCGGTCTTGGCGGGTCCAACGCTTATCTTCCCCCGGCCACTAGTGCAGATGATGATGCTTGGTCCGTTAATCGCTTCGAAAGTGACCTTGGCACCGCCGCGTTTCAGATCGGTCTTGACGACTGCGAATTCCTCGATGGGCGGGTCATAGAGGAGTGCGGAGGAGTTGCTTGAGTAGGCGGTTGTGTTGAGGGTCACGTAGGGGTATTCAGTTGGCTCCATCTTTTGCTCCTCGATGGGGGCGTAGTTATATGTCAGCATGTCCGTCAGCGTGGACACGTCTTTGAATTTTGGCGTGAAGCCGGCGCGAACGACGTTGTCTGAGGATGCCATGCATTCGATGATGTCTCCAGAGATATACGCGTGGATGTCGTCGGCTTTCAGGAACATTGCTTCACCGGGGGAGAGTTTGATGAAGTTTAGGAAGAAGAAGACGAAGAGGCCGATGTCATTCGGGAACTGTTCGTTTAGACGGATGGCTATTGCAGCTAGTTCGTCGGGGTTGGTGGGGTTCGTGGACGGGGATGCCTCAGAGGTAGCAAATGTGCTCGGGGAAGAGTTGGCCGTAGAAATGAGCTTCTCCGCAGCGGACGAAATAGCTTCTGGCGTGGAGTTCATTAGGGTGGTAAATACGGCCCGGAGAGCGGCCTTGTTATTATCCGTGGTATCGGGATCATCGGATTGCTCTTGGCCGCTGACTGCGTTTTCAAATGTCGCGGCAGCTTGAGCCCCAACTAGTTCCCGAAGGGGTTCAACAGCGCGTAGGAAATGTACGATCTCTGCCAAAGGGCGGAAACCACAGAGCCCCTCGAACGGTGTAACCGCAATGGTCATTTCTGGTTTGTGGTTGTCATCTGCCAAACATGTTAACCGTGATACCTTCCCGTGTTTATTGTGGAGGGCCACTAACCAGGGTAATTGCGGGGATCCCTTTCGTGGAGGATAGCTGCAAGCCGCTTGTTTGGGTGGGCTTGGATGGAGAGGGCCTTGCGGATAGAGAGTACTTTGAAAAGGAATGGCAATTTGCCCCCATATCGGGCGGCAATCTCTTGAGACATCAATGCCTGGTTGTCTTGGACGAGGTCGAGTAAACTTCTCTGGGTTTCGACATCCTTGGAGGGAAGGGAAGGGTGGGTGCCCATCCAGAGCTGGCAGAGGTAAAATAAGTGTCAGCATTGAAACAATAAATCCAATTCAATTGAGCCAAACTAAACATACCTCAGCATATGGTCTCTCATCCTGGATGGAGAAGTCTGCAGGGGCGCTGGCCGCGGCATACTTAGCTGCAGCGGACCCTTGGCCGAGCTTGCCTAGAGGGCATCAGTAAGTAAACAGAGGTAAATTGGACAAACGACGGCAAATATACCCCAGTCATAGCTGTTGACGCCTGGTCAAAGAGAGAGTATGTCAGTAATGAGCAATTGGAGAGCGCGGAGGCTGGGATCAAACATACCGCATTGGAGGCGGATGAGGGGCACCTGCATGGCGGACAAGGAGAGCTGCGGGTTGTGGCTGCTGGGAGAAGGGAGACAAAAGGGTAAGCTGCAATCGGGCTGTTTCTAGCTGCGAGAGACCTCCAGGATCTTTGTTTATAAAGCTCTCAACCGACACAATCCACGCAATTTGCAGCAATTCAAGGACTGACGTTGAAGTTGACGTTGACATCCAGACCGGCTGCCCCGCTTACTCAGCTGCCACGTGACATCCCGTCCCGTGACCCACCCAGCCCTAACGCCAGCTAACCAATCAAGCAACCGCCCAACCATGCCCAATCAAACTCCCGCGACGCCAAATAAGGCCGATGATATGCCTGTCCCGGCCCGTCAGACCCAAGCCACCAGTCCCACGGTTCTCGAGGCATCTCTTTCTGCTGCGCCACTGGTACCGCCGGCTTCCTCGCCTTCGTCATTGTCCGACTTGTCCCAACCCCGCCTGCTCGACTCCCCAGACCTGGCCCGGGAAGAAGCGGCCCAGCAAAGCGCGGAGCCTCAAACCCAACTACAGACGCATGACATCAGCCAGGGTTCAAATGCTGCTGCTCATACCCCATTCCCTATTGAATACTCCCCGCCCCTCTTCAACCCTCGTGCTACGAGATCCCAGAAGGTTCCTTATCACCTAATTCTTCCTGAGACCGAGTGGGAAGCTCTTGATATCTCCAAAGCCAAAGATTCTAAGCCAAAACCCAAGGCTGAGACCAAGCCAAAATCTCTTGATATCTCCAGGGCCAAAGGTTCTGCTCTCCCGAAGCCAAAGCCCAAGGTTGAGACCAAGCCGAAATCACAGCCGAAGCCGGTACTTGAATCAAGCCCCGAATCCAAAGGCACCATGTCGCGAAACAGGGCAAGAGGCCCCCCAGGCAGGGACAACGGCGCCACCAACGAAGAGGTCGACCTGTGGAACCGCATCTGCCACGACGTGCACAAGGCCCGTGAGAAATACGAGAAGCAAACAGCTTTGGCCCAGCAAATCATGCCTGTACTCGACAATATCAAAAAAGGCGGCAACAGTGAGTACATCTTTTTTACGTCATTTTATTTCCGAGGAGGAGAACTTCGTAGTCAAACCGGAGTCAGACTAAGCTTGTCTGAGTTTCCGCCCTTCTCCTTAAAACTCTGCTTCCCTTTTTATTTATTTCCGGCCCTTCCCCAACCTCTGTTTTCTTCGTTTGGACCTTGTCATCTCCCTTAAGAGCCTGCCACGCTTTTGAGACGCCCCAAGCCCCCCCCAACAGTCAACACCATCTATCTTGTCTAGTTGGTTTATTCTGTCTTAAGCTCCGCGAGAGTCAGACCAAAACCATCACACTCCCAACCCGCTAGCGCGGTCAACTCCGTTTAAATAACATGGAGGTGCCATTTGCAAACTTTCGTCTGCCTCGGTGGCTGCCAGGGCCACTGGGGGGGCGCCAATTTCCCCTGTTTGCCGTACTTGTTATCCTCTTTCCGGTCGTGTTTGCACGCTTCATGCTTTCAGCCTTTCAATTCACCGAATATCTTGCCCATCGCCATCCCATGGCAGAGCAAATTTTTGACCCCGTGAACATGCTCAGGGTGCTGCTTTATGTTATACTTCTCTCTGCCATAGCATTCGATATCCCATTCGAATGGTTTCCGGGAGAGTTTGGCCCACCATTTTGGGAATAAATTGCACCTTCTGGATTACGCTACAGTGGAGCAGTTACTTCAGCCAGAGTACTGCCTGTGCATATGTCTGTCGTATGTCACTAACAGAACGTACAGACGCAACCTTGGCTCAACTCGACGAACTTGAGCCGCTCTATCGTCAAACGTCCAGGGCGTGTGAGGATGAAGTATCGACGCTCGCCGAGATGCTGGGCGATAGGACTTCAGGAGTACAAGGCAATCTTGAAGTACTGATGGCCCTACGAACACACACGGAAACGAAACAGCGAAAGAGAAAGGGAGACACCGACAACTCAGCCACCGATTCCCCGGCTCCGTCAGTACCCCCGGTATCCGATAAACTCAGCAGGGTCAAAGGCAGCACCCAGCGCAGCACCAGTGTTTCTAGCAGCCAGACCCGCGAAGCACGAGAGGCTCTGTCTTCCAAGGGTGAAGCCGGTGCGGAAGGAATGAAAAGCACTACTGGAGACAAAACTGACCGTCTCTTTGTCGGCGCCGAGGTGGTTTTCAAACACAACAAGAAGCAGCAAGGCGTTGAAGGTGAAGGTATACAGTGCATCATCCAAAGTATCTCTGGAGAGGGTGCCAAAAAGCGGTAAGCTCAAGCAACAGTAACAAACGAATCTACGAATCTGGTTTTTGGTTGATCACTAACAACTGCCCAAGGTACGACGTGCAAGATCCTGTCCCTGAAAACGCAGACCAAGGGGCGGTCTATAAGACCACTGCAGCTTCGTTGATCCCCATCCCACGAGTCGGGGCTGCCCTGCCACATTTTGCTCCTGGAAAGCAGGTGCTTGCTCGATATCCGGAGACTACCACATTTTACCGTGCCGAGGTGATGGCTGCGAAGAAGGACGTTTATCGGCTGAGGTTTGAGGGCGAGGAGGAGAATGACAAGGAGACGGAGGTTGACCGGCGGTTTGTACTCGACATTCCCGGCAGGTAATTGCGCGACAATCGTGCTTGTTCAACGATATCGGCGTCGTCCTCTCCTCCAGTCTTATTTTACGACCGTTTCGTCTCATTTCTTTTTCTGCTGCTGGGTTTGCTATGGGTTAATGGTGTAGGTGTTGCAAGACTGCATTGGATAACTGATTGGTGCTTGGGTGGGACTTTGTTTGTCTATCTGTCTGTCTTCTGCTGTGCTTCGGATATGGGTTATTGTTTTTCTGGTTGTCGCAGATTGTATTTTATTTATAATGCCGGTTGGTTATATGGCCATAGTGATAGTGTAATGGAACAAATATCAGAACCACATTGTCTCGTCGGGAGACGTCGTCATCATGTGCAACTCTCTATTGTATATGCTACAGCGAGGGGCGAGTTTTCGGCGAATACAACAAAGAATGCGCCCTCGAACAGCGGAGGTACCTGTCCACGCAATTTGGCTGGGGTGAAACTTGCAGACAAAGCGGAGTTGCGCCCCGGATGCTGACTCAGCGATGACCGAGGCTCTCCAATTTCCAATATCAAGGGCCGCAATCCCGCCGACAACCTCACTCGCTGACCAACCCGTCTACACAACCCCCCCGGATGTCCCTGTTGCACTTTAGGATATAAGACATCCGTTGGCGACCCTATGTGCAGTGAACTCAATCTGCATAGGACAACAGAAGAAGCAGAACCATGCCGGACTTCCCCTCCCACGCCTCCCCGTACTTCTCGCCGCAACCCCTCCACCCCAAACAGCCTATCTCCGAATACTCGCTCTCCAAGAACCCTCATACTAACAATGCTCCCACTTCCGCGCCCCGGTCACAATCTCAATCGCGCTCGCAGACCCGTGAACAATCGCCCAGCGGCGCCGTTCGCCTCGACACCCCCAGCAGCGCCGGTCTCGGCGCCGACGACCACCATCACCATGTGCACTCGGGAATCACAACTCCCGCGCTCCCAGACTCCATAATCTCCCCCTCCTTCACTCCCCCCTCGACCCCCCACAGTCTCGCAACCGCCTACCTCCCCACCCAGACCTCTCTCCCCACCGGTGTCCACGAGCGCCTGACACATGCGAAGCCACCGAAGCTGCTCCCGCGGCTGCCAAAGGTAGAATGCGTAGTGCGGGCCCGAATCCCCACAACGACAGGCACGGAAATGTTTCTGCATCTGTATCAGAACGATGCGGATAATAAAGAGCATTTGGCCATTGTGTTTGGGAATGTGATTCGGAGTCGGAGTTTGGATAGGGTGCGGGAGGGGGAGACGGAGATGGATCGCATGATTCGTGGCGCGTATGTGGGGAGATTGAGGCCTGGGAGGATTAGTAGTCGGTACGATGAGGAGGAGAAGGAGGGGAGTGTTAGGCCGCTTCCCTCACAGACGCAAACGCAAGTGGAGGGGCAGTTGAATTTCCCCGCTACGCCAAACGCGGGCGATGCAGAGCAACAACATACCCAATCAGACCAGTTACAGCCTCAAAAAGCACAGCAACAAGCCCCCCTCGTCCGCATTCACTCGGAATGCTACACAGGCGAAACCGCCTGGTCCGCCCGCTGCGACTGTGGCGAACAGCTCGACGAAGCCGCCCGCCTCATGTCAGAGTCCGCCGCCTCTAGCCCCTCCTCCCCCGGCGGGGTCATAATATACCTCCGCCAAGAAGGCCGCGGCATTGGCCTCGGCGAGAAGCTAAAAGCATACAATCTGCAAGATCTAGGCTCGGATACAGTCGAGGCAAATCTGCTACTGCGCCACCCAGCCGATGCGCGGAGTTATGGGCTGGCGACGGCGATGCTGGTTGATTTGGGACTTGGGGCTGATAATGATGGCCAAACAAATGCAGTTGGTGGTGGCGGGATACGGCTGTTGACGAATAACCCCGATAAGGTGCTGGCGGTTGAAGGGCCGAATCGGGAGATTGTGGTGAAGGAGCGGGTGCCGATGATTCCGCTGGCGTGGAGGACGGGCGGACAGAAGGGCATTCGGAGTACGGAGATCGAGGGATATTTGCGGACGAAGGTGAGGATTTTTCTCTTGCTATTCTGCTTTTTAACCTTTTGCTGGAGATATTTGCTAATGAATGATCCGCATCTACAGATTGGAAAAATGGGCCACATGATTGAATAGCACATGTCCATATCCATCCCATCCCATATCCATTCCATTTCCCGTCCCATCCTCTTCTTCCATCCCATTTTCAATTTCTTTAGATATCCATCTCATCCCTCCGCGGGGGTTCTGCAGGTTGGTTCTGCTTTAGTGCGAGCCGTTCAAAATACCATATTCCAACCCCTCTACCTCCATAGTTCTACTTTTTGGGACAGGAAGAGGGGGGGAAAACAACAACAAAACCATACATTTTCTATCCATATGCTTCACTTTACCCTGTATTTACTCTGACATATTACCCATTTTTTTTACATCCTGCTTAGCTACTGGATCCTTTCTTCTGCTTGTTTCCCATTTGCTCTGATCCGTCATATCCATTCCTATATACCTTGATGAAAATCGCATTTCGACATTCGTCCGATCTGACTTGCTTTGATCTGATCAGATTTGTGTTAAGCAGAGCTTTGAGCTACGTATTTTACCTTGGGTATATTTAGCTGAGTACTTCTCTTGTTATGTCACCTCTGTCTATTGCTTTGGGAGTTGGGCGATTACGCTTTTATGTATGTACCCGCAACCCACGCATCTCCATGTGCGTGAAAGGTACTAGAAAGCAAAACTCCAAATAGCAAAATGAGGAAAGCAGTATTCAAAAGTAGAAAAAAAAAATCAAATCATCATTTCCTTCTTTCCTGCTCTGGCATGGTTATCTACCCCAAACCCAATCAATACACAATCTAAACTATACCCCAAACACCCACATCCCATCCCATCCCATCTCATCCCTTCCTTACCCCGCCTTCCTCCCCCTAGCAAAAAACAACCTCCCCAACCCCCTCGGCAACCCAGCAACCTCCCCGCGATAATCAAAATACAACAGCTCCACATCAACCAGCCCCGCATCCGCAAACATCCTCTCAACCTGCTCACGAGAGAAGCTAGCGTGCGTGTGGGAAATCGTATGTGCCGCGGGGTGGTTAGGATCAATCCGGTCATCATCATCGTTGCCATGAGAATGACTATGCCCCCCATGCCCTCCATGACCATGCCCATGCCCATGAGCATGACCCTCATCCCCACCACTCTCCCCACCACCCTGCCCAGAGGCAGCAGGCCGATCAATAGCCAAAAACACCCCACCAGGCCTCAACCTCTCCACGATCCGGCTGACGGCTTCTTGCGGATGCTCCATATGGTGCAGGGCAAGCGCCACGCCGGCAAAGTCGAAGTTTGAAAATTCCTCGCTGGATAGATCGACCCCACCCGCACCCCCCGCCGGTGCGTGGGTGTGGTTAGGGTTTGACAGATCAGCGTGGACGGCGTACATCCTTTCTAGCGCTAGGCCTAGGTTTGCGGCGGTGCGCGAGTAGGCTTTTATCATGCCGGGGGCAATGTCTATGCCGATGCATTTGGAGAAGAAGGGGTGGAAGACCTGTGTTTTAAACACAGAGAGGGAAGGGTTAGTGGGAGGGATTGGAATGGTGGTGGTAGTGTATGTTAGGAGAAAAAGGGTGGCACTCACGACAGACAAGAATCCCATGCCACAGGCATAGTCGAGCATTTTCTTCCTGTCGGGTCCGTCGCTGGTATCGATGCCCAGCCAGTCGATGTTGTCCTCTAGCTGCTGCTTCATTATGGTTTGCACGTCTTTTACCCATTGTTGGTTGAGGATTGATTCTCCGGAGTTGCTGGGTGGGTGGTTAGTTAGTATATAAATGTGGTTTATTGGGAGCGTATCTTAAATTATGTTCAAAAACGGAAAGGGGGGTAGGTGGTTTTGGAGGATGTAGGTGTTGCATACCTGAAAAACTCCTCGTTTGCTGAGGCTATAGTACCGGGTGCGGCTAGATTTGCAGTGCTGGTATGGTGAGATGATGCCATGTTCGAATAACTTGTTGCTGAAGCCGTTGATTGGATGGGAAGAATAGAATGCTGTGAAGGTATATGAATAATAGAATGAGGGCAACAAAAAGAGCAACAATAGAGAGGTATTTGAATGATATATGCAGCCTATTTGGCATGCGAAATGGAAAAGGGCTTCTGTGGAATGGTTTGAAGTGAGGAAATGGAGGAAGCTGTGAGTAGCAAACTGAGGACCGAGAGGCGGTTTATATAGGCCACCACATTTAGTCTGTCTCCTCGTCCAAAAGTTGTTTCATGGGAATGGGATAACAGGGTCCAAGATCTTCGGAGACATATAGAAAATGCCCCCGATTCCCGTGGAATTTACTCATATGTTGGTTGATATTCTGGTTGAGATGTGTATACAAAGTCTGATGTCGATGAATTAAGGTTTGATCTCTTGCCTGTGATTGGCTGACAGGTTCGCCGAGCCTCCGAAACCTTTTTTAGCGGCCAAAATGTCTCCGAAATGGGCAAACTAGTGGCAGATCGATGCGGAGTCTTGGCAAAAGATATCACAGGCGAGAGGGAGGATGTATGAATCAGTATGATTGGGCTCAGGAGACCTAATTAAACGGTGGATTTATGAACCGCCGGCCGTTCCTGTTCAATTTGGATTGATGTGCACTATTGTTTCATTACTCTCCGCAAATTATGGTTTCTCCGTCTTCGACATGTTTATCTATATTCCCAACGTCCAATCAATAGTACCTGCGTACGGAGTAGTCGATTCAAGTGATCACAATGGAATCGGGTTCAAAGACTCGCTTTGGTCCCACCCAGAAGCGCCTGAAACCCCCCGATCCAAGACTTGTCCTCTATGTTCCTTGCTTACCTCCACATTTGTCTCCCTTCGCAGCGGATGTTTGCCCAGTTTACTCGCTAAACTATGCCACGTTTTAGGTCTATGTCTGCAGCCAATACTATTTTTTGTCAACCCCATCACATGCTGCTAAGGAGGCAATTCAACCCCTCAAAGGAAGTCTCCCATCATCTCACTCTTGCCATGAGCCACATACAAGGGGATTCCACAAGACGGGCTTTCGCCCCTTGTAAAGGCTCAGTTGACTCTTTCCCCTATGAACAGTGAAGGGGGGAAGGGAGTTGTACGAGATAGGGACATGCTTGGGGATTCCGGGACACATGTTACTGTGATAAATAACTGAGGATCTCCATTCTGAAGAATTTTTTCGTTAACTGCAGCGCGAGGAGAGCTAACCGTACCGATGTGAGTAGGGGATGAGTGTTCAGCTTGCTGATAATGTCGCGTTTTTAGGATCTCCACGACGACCGTAGCCCTGCTTCCTGTCTCGTCGACGTCTCGTCTACGGCCCGTCATTGTGGACAAGGAGAAACCGAATATGCCCGAGTGCTCGAATAACTTCGACGTTGCCCTCCGTGCCAGCATGGACGAGCCAGATGACAGAATGTCCGTTGAAGTGTCCTCTGAAATCGTTTGCAAAGGCAAACCAGTCGGGTGAACCATTTTGCGTCCAGCGTTGTCGTCTTGTTTTTAACCTTGCTAGATGTCAACTAGTAGATTGGACTGAGCGTACTTTTTTACAGGGAGATCAGGTCCTGATTCTTCAGCTTTGCTCCATGATTATAGTTCCCTGATGGTGCAAACAATGAATGGAGCCTTTGATATGTTGTGGGGGGGATTGATAATGACATGATTCTGACATCCACCAAGGTGATAAGGTCATGGTGTATATCATATCTTCACATATGATATCAAGTTTTCTTGTAGGGAATCAATGGTTGTTTTATATAGAGAGTCAGTAACGGTCCCATATAGGGAGTCAGTAACCATTATGGAATCAGTGGCTGTTCTTCACCGTATATAAAATCAGGCCATGACACAGCCATAGGAATACTATTTTCGAGCTGTGTCATTAGTAGTTATCCATCCCCATAGCGTTCATGCACAAAGGAGACGAGACACTTAGCAGGCGGAGATATCGACGGCGTGGCTGCACGAGCATGCGGTGTGACACGAAACTCGAGACGATCCACGGCACTGGATCCGTGTGTTTGTCCAACTGATTAACCAGGGACCTTGCATGTGCTGGAACGGCTGGATCAAAAATTGGGAGAAGATCGGGGATATAAAATGGTTTGGTCCTCGCCGTGCGATGGGACGCCACGGGGGATTGCAGCGCGGAGCGCAATGACTGACTGGCCAGTGCCCTTTGCACGGGTCAAACGGTGACCATGACAGACGCCTTCGCGCACCGATGGGCTCAACAACTTCATGGATGTTGAAGCAAATTGTCGGTGATGGGCTGGAGGTGTGGGGATCCAAGCGTTGAAGTCGTTTCTTTGGCCAACCGCGACTCGGATTAAATATCCGGTGGTCTCGAAGCAGAGGAATCCGCCTCCCCATATTTATCTAGCTCCCTCCGTAGACCAGTAGCAAACTTTGCAGCGCGCGGAGTGCCAAACAATCGGAAATCCCCAGGGTCGAGCAATTGATCCTCCGCCCAACGGCCGCTCCGCCTCCACGGCGCCAAGTGGTGGCGTCTCGATCGACAAATCGCAGCGCAGCGCACCATTGACCAGAAACGGACAGACTCTCGAGATCTTCGCTTCCATCGTCTTCCAAATTCCAGGACCAGGACGCCTCGAGCGCTTCGTTGACGCGGCTGGTAACATTTTCCGTGGGCCAGCGCAGTATACGCCGTCGGACTGTCGCTGTTTGTTGTTGTTGATATTGATATTGCGGCTCTTCGGTCGAGTCGACCCCCCACCACACACCACGCTGCTGCGTCTGCCCGGCTCCCATCACGACGCCCTGTTCTCACTGAAATCAGACCAGTAGCTTCACGGCCGTAGTGGATGGTGCCAACCTTCCACAGGGCCAAACCACGCCCTGCGCACGACGCATGGCCAGCCACGGCCGTCCTCTCCACCGCCATGACTCCAGCACCTCGCCCGTCGACTCACCATATTCGAACCCCAACCCACCGCAGGATATGACCTCTCTCTCCCCGGACAGCAAGGAGGGCCTCATGTTCCCTGCGCCGAATTCTGTTGCGGGCCGGAAACGAAAGGCGGGCGGTGCCACCTCGTCGCGCGGTGTTGCCAATCTCAACCCCGAACAACTCGAGAAGAAACGTGCGAATGATAGAGAGGCCCAGCGAGCTATACGGAAACGGACAAAAACACAGATTGAGACCTTGGAGCAGCGGGTACGCGAGTTGACGTCGCAGCAGCCGTATCAGGATCTCCAGACGGCATTGAGCCAAAAGCAGGCGGTTGAGAAGGAGAATGAAGATATCCGGAGGACGCTTTCGTCTGTGCTGGGGATGATACAGTCGATTGTCAATCCATCACCTCAATCTAGCAGCAACACAGGTCCCCAGTCCTATCCGGAACTACCCAATGGATCTGGTTCTGATGTCCGTTCGTGGTCATCCCAGCCGCCTCCCTCTCCGCTCTCCCACTCCGAGCTACCAACATCCCACGCTCCTCAAACAACACATCATCACGAACCTAGCTTACGGACTCCGGCTAGCTTAGAATCGAATACTGCAGGGGCGTATGCTGCGTCTCCTCGCAGTCTCGAGCCCCCTTCTCCTACTACTACAGGGTCTCCAGGGTATGCACTGCGTTCCGGCTGGCACGGAAACGCAGTTCCCGCCCATGGGGAACAGCGACATCCCAGCTCCAACTTTGACGCACAGAGATACTGCCTGGCGCATGGCCTAGATTTCTCGGGTTCGGGGGAGAGACTTGGGTTCAATTTCCTTCTGGATCCTCGACAGGTTCCTAAAATCTCTGAGCCCCGGAGGAGTTCATCTTCTCCCTCCCTTAACGTCCCAATGCGCTTTCGCAGTAGTCACCCATCACAAAACAACCCATTCGATCCAAACCTCCTCCCGTATCTAGTACCTGTCCGCAACGTAGAACCCACCTGTCCGATGGATGCCATCCTCCTAGATTTCCTCCATACCCGCCAACGCGAAGCCGCAGATGGGACGTCGAAACAAGTACTCGTGGGCCCGCCATACCCCAGCGTCTCTTCCCTTCTAAACCCCGCCAAAAGTGCATATTCACATCCCCTCTCCAAAGTCTTCACCGATATTCTAAGCAAATTTCCCGGCATCAGCAATCTCCCGGAACAAGTTGCCGTTCTTTACGTCATGTTCCTCCTTATGCGCTGGCAAATATACCCGACACAGCAAAACTACGACCGCCTCCCGGAATGGCTCACACCGCGTATCTCACAAATAATGACCCCCCATCCAGCATGGATGGATTATCTGCCCTGGCCGCGTATGCGCGACCGGATGGTTGCCTCCTTCTCAGAATATGATTTCCAGAACTGGTTTATCCCATACACCACCACCCTCAGCATCAATTGGCCATATGAGCCCACCGATACTCTCTTGACGACTGCGGAATCCGACGAGCTGATCATTAATCCGGTATTTGAGCGGCATTTACGGAACTTGAATAACTGGTCTCTTGGACCAGCGTTTGCGCGAGCGTACCCTGGGCTGGTCGACACTACTAGGATCGTTCCTGCGTTGAGAGAGCATCTCCCCTTACATGTCGATAGTCGGTCGAGCGTGGGCGCCCCATGATCCCTGGAGAGTGAGGATATTTCTTCAACGTGGTTTTTATACGAGTTGCCATTCATCCTACAAGGTTGCTTCTGGGAACATTAGCCGGCACGCAGTATGTCATGTAGCTCGAAAGGCCAGAAGCAATGAGATTTTTTGCACTGTCAGCTGGCTGTAGCCACATGTTTCACAGAACACGAAGAGCGAGAAAGGAGGAAACGACGGGCACAATAGTGTGAAACATACGCAGCATCTATACGAGCTCCCTGACTATCTGTCTCCGATCACCAGACGGAAACCATATAGAAAGCCAACAAATTAAGGAATGACGGCCCAATCTATCTACCACATCATAACCGCCTTCTTCACCCACCACATCCGCCACTGACCCCATCACCATCTCTATTCACATTACATATCATCATCCACATACTTCCTCCACCATTTTGATTTTAGCGGGCGTTATCCATCCATCCATCCATCCATCTATGGAGTTCATTGTCTATTTTTATCTGTTTCCCATTACTTCCCTCCACCTAACTTCTTTGTCTCTATCCTAGTGCTAAGTGAGCTTCTAAGAATGCGATTGCCGCATGTATGCGTATGTAGGTGGCGAGGGAGAAAAAAAAAGAAATGTTCTTTCCACCAAATCATATACCTTGTGAAACCGTCCGTCCATGGAGGGGACGGGAAGATAAAATAAATTACTTCATATATTTATTAATTAAAAGAGCAACCTAATCTTTTCTTTTCATTTTCATTTTCCTTTTTCCCCCTTCTCCTCCTCCTCCCTCTCCACCCCTCACAATCTTTACTCCCTCCCTTTTACTCTTCGTCTTCATCCTCCTCACATCCTCATTCCCAACTACAACCAGCACCAGTTATATCCTTCTATCCCCCTCCCTCCCATCCCACCCCAAAGCCCTAGAGTCTAGCTATAGAGCAGCAGGGTAGTGATTTTATCACACAAATACTACGTATGTAGGCTTCAGCATTAATATAGATATTCCCATCCTATCCCATCCGATCTGATCAAAACAAACAATAACAACTCATTCTTCCATTAGAATATCATTGCCAGCCAGCCAGCCTCATTCATCACTACCTATCCATCCACCCCGTCCGTTTAAATAATCCCAGTTTCAAAAAGTCTCACTTTTCCATCCACCACCTAGGCAGGTAGGTATTCGACTACATCAAGGCTCTATCCTATGTACTGTACATGTACATTATTATGGCTAACGGTATATATCCATGCTAGAAACTTTATATATCAAATTGTAGACAAGCTGGCTATTCCCCCTCCACGCACCCATTCAGCACAAATTCATACCTAGTA
Source organism: Emmonsiellopsis sp. PD_5 (assembly GCA_032988985.1). Lineage (NCBI taxonomy): Eukaryota > Fungi > Ascomycota > Eurotiomycetes > Onygenales > Ajellomycetaceae > Emmonsiellopsis > Emmonsiellopsis sp. PD_5. Next base: position 100,006 of record JANTQI010000098.1, on the reverse strand, counting down.
TATATATACCTCATTAACCAAAGCACTCACCCTTCACCCCTACCCTCAACGCTACGTATTCTACATAGCTACGTTGGCTACGGGAGTCACAATCATGGATATGGAAGTTGATATGAGGGCGTACAAAGGTGCATTCATTGGTTTGTTCGGATACATGATTTGGGCATGTGGGGGTAGAAAAAAGCGGATTTGAAAATGAGAAGTTTGATGCGTAGAAAGGAATACATGAGTAGAGATATGAAAGTTAACATGCGTGGGGTATCATGGATGATTTGCAGGAACAGTGCATGCATTGCATTGTTGGGATACATGATTTGGGCTTGTGGTGGAGAACGAAAGCAGATTTGAAAGGGGAAATTGGGTATATAGAAGGGGTAACATGAGTAAGGAATTGATGGATATGGAAGTTGATATGCATGGGGGTATCATGGACGGTTTGCGAGAACAGTGCGTGCATTGGTTTGGTGGGATACATGATTTGGGCTTGCGATGAGGAAAAAAGCAAATTTGAGAGGGCGAAGTTGGATACTCCGTACATAGAAGGGAATACATGATGGAATTAACTGCCTCTTTTCTGAGGCTAGTTCTTCTTCTTCTTCTCCTTCTTCTTCTTCTTTTTTTTTTTTTTGCTCGACCCCTTATTTTGATGATTGAGGGAGCTTTTTTTTTGTTTTTTTTTTGCTCAACCCCTTATTTTGACGGTTGAGGGAGCTTTTTTTTTGTGTGTGTTTGGATGGGCCTTCATTTGGGCCAGGGATTATATCCCAGTATACAGGAGTGGGAATCAAAATGGGTATTCAAAAGGGGGGTATAAAAGGTTCAGAGACAGGAAAGTCCAAAAGTTTCAGGGGAATCAAAAAGTAGAAGTCAAAAGAAGTCAAAAAATCAAAAGATCAAAAGATCAGGAAATCAGAAAATCAGAAAATCAAAAAATCAAAAATCAAAAATCAAAAATCAAAAATCAAAAATCAAAAATCAAAAAA
>JANTQI010000098.1:12791-98925 GCA_032988985.1 Emmonsiellopsis sp. PD_5 | reverse complement strand
CAAAAATCAAAAATCAAAAATCAAAAATCAAAAATCAAAAATCAAAAATCAAAAAATCATAAAATCAAAAAATCAAAAAATCAAAAATCAAATCTCCACAAAAGGAAAAGACATGATTTAGATTCTGGATCCTGGCGGAGCAGGACGCTCTCTTTCGTCCCCCCCTTCAATAAATTCCGTCGTCTTCTTCTGGTGATTGTTGCTGCCGTTGACGCTTTCCGCGGCTCCGGTTTCGATTCCGGTTCCGGTTCCGATTTCGCTTTCGGGACGTCTCCTGTCCCTGTTCCGAATCGACGACTTCCATATCGACATCCATGTGGTTGTGGTTGTGGTTATTGTTTGCGGCAGCTGATAACCCGAGATCTTGTTAGCCAGAACCTTTCGAATGAACAAAAGACACTGGCTGAGCGAGACAAGCAGAACAAGAACTACTGGGGTTGGAAGGGTGGTGCAGGGCTTCGTGCCTTTTTGACGGTGGTGATGATGAGGACGAGGAGGAGGAGGATGAGGTCTGTTGCCCCTGGGGAGGCGTTGGCGATCGGCTTGGGGTGCCGATGGTTGTTGGCCATCCCTCTGGACGGGGGTGTAGTTGGCGTAGCTGTTGTGGTGGCGGTGGTGATTGTCCACCGGTGGTTGATGGCGCCCATTTTGACGGGGGCGGTAAAGTTGAGGCTGATGTTGAGGTTGAAATTGAGGTTTAGGTTTAGGTTGAGGTTGAGGTTTAGGTTGCTGTTGATGTTGAGGTCGCGGTTGATGAGATGCCTTTCGCCGTTTATATTGGGTTTGGGCGGGTTCGGAGGCGACGACAACCGGACCATCAATCTCCATCATTTCGACTACCTGAGTGGTGTCGACTTCGTAGAGCTGGTCTGCATCCACCATGGTGATGGATTGTACCGTGGTGGTTCGGTACAAGCAGCTCTGTTCAGTGCCGCTAATTTCGGTAGCGTGCACTCCGGTGTCATTGAGGCTCAACGCCTCAATGGCGAGAGCAAGGGAGGAGACCTCGGCGATGAGGAATTCGGTCAAGTAGGGCGTGTCTTGGGTGTTCATGATGTCGATGGCAGTCATGTTTGCGGGACTGTCTGAGAGAGGAGAAATGTCTCGTGGGAAAGGATGTTTGAGACGCTGATGAGGTTGGAGTTGTGGGATGACTCTCAACCTCAAGAGGATTTGATGTGGAGGTTCGGCTCGTCTATAGTGAGCACGAGTTGAAGAAGTTGAGGTTGGTAGTTCGACTCGCCCAAAGAATTGGTGCGAGGAATTGAAGTCCGAGGTTTCCGAGTATTAAGGTTGGTGGCTGTTCGGAGTTGTTTGAGAGGGGAAAGAAGGTTTTCTCTGATCAAGCGTTAGCATATATGACGTATTATATATAGCGAAATAGAAAGAAATGAAAAGAAAAAAGTCAAAAAGAAAAAGGCAAAGATGTGAGTGTACTCACCAGTGCTCAGAGAGGACCGGGCCCGTATTTCGCGGATTCGTCAGAGGTAATGGCTGGCAAATACTTGACTGCACCGAAATCCAATATCACAAGTCACTGACACTCTCGACTTTGACAGCTATGCCCCGCTGTCGTTGGTTCCACCCGCGCACAGGAGCTTCACGAGGTGCAGGCCACGCCACTTGATGCACTGCTCGAGTGAAGTCGTGTGAAGGCGTAAATCGAACTGAGTAGTTTTCAGATTCGAAGCCGGGTTGTGCGGTTATGTTTTTTTAATGGAATCTGGGGGTGAGTACACGGCTGGCCGGCACGTAAAGCTTTCAGACGCAGTCACCTTCGTCGTTTTTGGGCGTCAAAATAAATCAGAACAATTTAAAATAAATAAGAACAGTTTAAAAAGATTTCAAAAATTTGCAGAACAGTTTGCAGAAAGCCCTCAGACTAATGATGAACTGCCCGTCCGCAGTACGCTCGGTGCTTCACGTGTATCAACTTGAGGGTTGGTGGTTGCGAGGGAAGAACTGCTCGTAGTGGCTGTACGAGAAAAGTTCTAATGTCAGGAGGACCTGGGTCAGAAAGATATGGACGATTGTTGTGTGGCTTGGGGGAAAGAGGAGAGGAAAAAAGTGGGAGCAAGCCGGGCGAGGACGAGGTATTTGAATGAAAGTAAAACTGGAGGGCTGACAAAGAATGGACTAAGCGAGGGAGTCATACTGCGAAATCAATGACGACTTGAAGCGTAAAATCATTATGGATCCGGGAAGTTTGGGATAGAAAAATGGTTGAGCAGCAGGCAGGATCGCAGCCGAAAATTCCGGTTGAGCTAAGCACCAAAGTCAAGAGAACATCGTGAGTCACGACTGCCTCAAAAGAGATATTCTTCCATCATCAATGGCATCATCATGGTACGTTATAGGCAATTGGTTATGCCAGACCCCGTTACTCGCCGTTGCCCCTAGTTTGGTTTCCGTTGCCAGCAGAGAAGGTTCGTTCGTCCGCAAGGTTGGCAATACAGCCAAAAGGATAGACACCGATCACATACGAGCATGTCCAGGTATAGGTAGCGACATCAACGATTCTGCTTCCAGTCTGTCATTATCATGTCCTTAACAGAGACGGAGGGACATCAGGGGCTTGGATAGAACTTCGAACCTTGGAACCTTGGAAGGAGGTCAAAATTACCTAATTCGGTTTAGCGTCAGGATCAAGCCGGGAATGCTAAAAGAACAACATCAGCTATTTTGGGCAATTCAAGAACCGCAAAATAGTGTAGGTAACTTGACAATTCTATTCGAAAGAGTTCATGAGTCACCAGATAGACTCAGGCAAGCAGTTAAGCCAGGATTGTGCCGGCACCGGAACCACAGTTATCGATCACCAGAATCCGCAAGATTCCGTCCTCCTGGATACCCGCGGATATGAAGGGTAGATGCATAACGTAGCAGAGAAAGGAGGAGCTACCAGCTACTAGCGGTGCGTTTAATTGTACAGGAGCCATGCGGTCGGGTTTTGGATGGCAGACCTGTCGTCATGATGCACCGCTGTGTAAACCCTCCGCGCAAGAAGCAGGAATGCGAGTTTGACGACCAGGAACTCAGATGAGTGCCGGACTTCGCGAATGTTCTGTATACGCAACACCCGGCTCCTCACGGATTGTTGCCGTTGCTTCCGAGACGCCTATTTCGCGTGAATCGTCATTGACTTGGAGGCCACCCACACTGGCCTTGAAGGGTTCTTGCACGAAGGACTTGGAGCAAAAGCAGAATTCTGGATGCACAGTGTGCGCCACTTCCATACATGGTTCTTGCATTGCATTCGTGTGTAAATAATAGTAAAGAGATACTGCAAGCAGAAATGATAATGCAGGAGCACAGTGATGTAGCGGGCAACGTTGAGCCAGATTAGGTAGAGAAAGGAACCCCATAGAGATCCCCCGCCCGCCAGATAATCCCCAGAGACGGTGCTACAGAGGGAAGAATCTGTATGGGAAGATTATGAGATGCTGTAACCATTGGGAAACGCTAACTGCTGGTGAAACGGTAGAAACACAGTAGAAACATGGTAGGAAAACAAGAGGTATGGTTTCCCAATGGTGATTCTTTTTGTTGGCGTGCTTGAAAACACACGCATTTCCGATACCACAAGCATGACCGTGGTTTCCCGACCCTTGGCATTTGAACTGAGAATGCTGGAGATTCAACGTAGAACCCGACGGAAGATCATTGCGTCTTATATAGGCGTCTGTCTACGCTGTTCCATGGATTGTCAGAAAAGAAAGTTGGTTTTTTGCCCTCATTGTAGGTTGGAGAAATGGTTCAAACGATCGGAACTCGAAGGAAGCTAGAAATGACACATCGACTGTGTTTCTGATATGGAAGAGCAGAGAAGATTCTATTCTCACGATATACGCATAACGGATGAGGTTTGAGAAAGCATCATGGATCCTCACACAGAGTCGGCTGTGACCACGGTTCTAGCAAGAGAGGCGTAAACAGGCAGCCTCCGAGCACAGCAGCAGATAGCTATACTGAACACCATCACGCCCAGCAATGGCTGTGTCGTCAGTGTAGAAAAGTGACGTGCAAGAAATATACAAAAGTTAAGGAGAGTTGGTGCGGAGCAATTTCGGCAGGTTGAAGCATTCCAGCCGCGCTAAACCGCATTGGGAACACCATCGTCACCCTCAGCATCGGCGGGGACTTGGACTTCACAGCAACAAACAGGACAATTGAACGCCCGCTCTGCCACCATCTCTCCAATTCAACGCCCACGCTTGTCGCCTGCTTCTCTTCCTGCTGTGCGGGCAATCTCTTCCTCCTTTTTTTACGAATACCCCAGTCTGACACCATGGCGGAGCCTCCTATTGGTATGTTCAGCCCAGCATCAGCAATCCGCAGCCACCACTGACGCCGTGATATGCAGTTCTCGACGGAGGAACCGGTTTCCTTAAAGTTGGATATGCCGGGCAGGTATGTCTATTTCCTGGTGATGGTTATTGCGCTTTGAATATCTGTTGCTGACATCCCACCCCTCCGCAGAACTTCCCCGAACACCAGTTCCCGTCGATAGTGGGGCGGCCGATTCTCAGATCGGAGGAGCAGGCAGGCGATATTGTTGTGAAGGATATCATGTGTGGTGATGAAGCTGCAGCTGCCCGATCTATGCTTCAAATCAGCTATCCCGTATGGCTATCCCGTCGTCGTTCCGGCCACATTGGGTTGATCGCATTGTTGCTAATCGTGGAGACTATAGATGGAGAACGGCATCGTGAAGAAATGGGACGACATGCAGCACCTATGGAACTATACATTTTACGATAAGATGAAGATTGACCCTACAGGCCGGAAGATCCTGCTTACCGAACCCCCTATGAACCCCCTTAAGAATAGAGAACAGATGGCCGAAGTGATGTTCGAGGGGTACAACTTCGGAGGAGTATATGTTGCCATACAGGCTGTGCTCGCCCTTTACGCGCAAGGTAGGATGTTATGCAGGCATAGATAATACGCTCAAGAAGCTAACGATGGGAAACGAAACGCAGGTCTGAGCAGTGGTGTTGTGGTTGATTCAGGAGACGGCGTCACTCATATCGTTCCGGTATATGAATCCACCGTCCTAAACCATTTAACGCGCCGTCTAGACGTTGCCGGAAGAGATGTCACCCGCAACCTTATTGCCCTCCTCCTCCGCCGTGGCTACGCTCTCAACCGCACCGCTGATTTCGAAACCGTGCGCCAAATCAAAGAAAAGCTTTGCTACGTATCCTACGACCTTGAGCTCGACCAACGCCTGTCCGAAGATACAACCGTACTAGTAGAATCATACACACTCCCTGATGGCAGAGTTATCAGGGTTGGCAGTGAGCGGTTCGAGGCTCCCGAGTGTCTCTTCCAGCCACATCTTGTCGATGTAGAACAGCCTGGTATCGCCGAGTTCTTGTTCAACACTATCCAGGAGGCAGACGTGGACGTCAGGAGTAGTTTGTATAAAGCTATCGTTCTTAGCGGTGGTAGCAGCATGTATCCCGGCCTTCCATCGAGGCTTGAGAAGGAATTGAAGCAGCTCTGGTTGACCCGGGTATTACAAGGCAACCCAGAGAGACTGAACGTAAGGACCTCCTTCCAAGTCGATAATGGCCCTTCACACGCTAACAAGCATTCATATTTCCAGAAATTCAAAGTTCGCATCGAAGACCCTCCCCGAAGAAGACACATGGTCTTCCTTGGAGGCGCCGTCCTCGCGAATCTCGTAAGTCCCCATCCCCATCCCTACCTCCCCTCCCAATCTATCAAAACCACAAACTAACATCGTTCCCCCCCTTTTCCACCACCAGCTCGCAGATAAAGACAACATGTGGGTCTCCAAGCAAGAATGGGAGGAACAAGGCGCCCGTTCCCTCGCGAAACTCGGTCCAAGATAGTTCTGTTTTTACGCAAATACCTAACTTAGTTACTGCTTTTAAATTTTATACATACCTACCCTACCTACTCTACATTACCCACACCGCCCTACCTTGTCCTATATCCATCTCTATGTTTATAAGAATCCTGCAAAATTACATAGGCATTGTTATATCGCTTCATGCAACCGCCCAGCCGCCCATCATGTCGACCAAATTTTCTCGTATTCCCGTGGCGGTTCCGATTTTGCGTCACACTTCAATTTTCTATGGAGTGAGTGTATTTATTTATCTCTTTATAGAGAAAGATAATGTCTCTGTGCCCAGATTGGAGCGTGCCCTCCTATTTTCTTCCCTCTTTTTATTACACAACCCCCCTCTTCCCCCCCAATCCTACTTGTAGGAGAGAGGCATGTCTGTCTGTCCAGTCTGTCTGGAAGGGTGATGGTGTTCATTCTTAATATTTCTCCCACCGGGTTAGTGGGTGGTAAGGCGCGTGCAATGGACATGAAGTTTTATGTATAAGCTGATAGAGCCGGCATCTTGGTTCTGGATAAATGATAAAAGGGAGAGAGAGAGAGAGAGATGTATTTGATGGCTATTTTAGATATCTATCGGGCATGGTACATGAGAAAGCCACGGAACAGATGAGTACAGATTCAATTAACATTACAGGTCTTTCAATGCTCTACCGCGCAATGAACATAAAAACAATAATAAAAATCAACGCCTGCTCATTTGCACATTAACTTCCAATCGCCCACACCTATTACAAATGGGTAGTAACAAAAGAAGTGGAAACAAGAAAGAAAAAAAAAGAGGTAAGCGCAGGCTAGTCAACATACGTCCAGCTCATTCATCTTTTCTAAATTTCTGACACTCCGCCCAAAACTGGGTATGCAGTTGGCTTAGTTGTGAAGTGTTGTTATCTTTTGGCTTGCTCCCAGAGTCCACATCCAGCTCCGTCAGATATTTCTGAAAAGCTGTCTCTATCGCCGCTGGAGCCTTGCTATATTCCAGAACCAGTGTCGCTCGTTTGTTCAGGATCGCTATCGTTTCTGAGTCTTTGGTACGGTCTAGAGAAATGAGTTAATGAGCATAAGCCTCATTCGTGGGGAAGAAAAAAGAGTAGAATATACGGCTAGCCTTGGGCTGGCGCTTACCGAGTTGTAGGATGTCCCCATAGGTGCGACCATACACGATGCGGATGATTTCTGCATCCTTGGACACTCCATCCATCACAATGTTCGCGTCGGCCACAGCGTCCCCGTGATGCGCAACAGGATTTCCAGTCTCAATGACTTTGTACCTGGGTTCTTGCTGCATAAAATCTCTCCTAAAAGTAGCGAAGAGCCGGAGTCGGATTTTTTGCAAGCTTTCACAGGAGAGGGTCATAGCCCTCATCTCTTCCCGAAGAGTTGCAAATTGCACATCATAGTCTTTCATCTTTTCATCGTGGGCTTTCATCTTTTCAGTATTTTCTTTCATCTGCTTCTCCAGCCTCGCCATTCGGGTTTTCAAGTCCTCGCGGTCATGAAGGAGTTCCAAGCCAGCATCGTTTCCAAAGACGAGGTTATCCCCGCTCTGGTCGTACTCGGTCACCATCGTGACGTCTTCTTCTCCTGGTCTTGAGATGACTAGTTGCTTGGAGGCTTCAAAATAAATCCGTTCTCTGTCGCCTATGTGCTAGTAGGGTGAGACAGCAGGACCAGCCGGAGTTCGGAGAAAGTTCATATACTGTAGATATCTGTTGCATTTCTGAGACAGGCGGATGATAGTATCTAGATGGTGAAGAGTCAAGTCCAAACTGACTCGGCACCGTCCGGGTTTGTTGATGACGTAGATAGTAAACTGTTCCTCTCGAAAGGTTTGGAGAGTTATTGAAGCTATTTAAGCTTCTGAAAGCTTGTGGTTGGCTGGGGGTGAATGTTTGGATAGGCTGAGCTTGTTTATTTAATTTTGTTGGTGATGGATGGGTGGTCCAAGATTTGGTGAAAAAAAAATGTAATGAATGCTGCATCAGGATGAAATATTTAGCAAACTAATTTGCAAGAGAACAGTGAAGCAATTACTATAGGGCATTTCGGGACGAATTAACAGAAAAGGGGTGACTGGCCAAAAAGGGAAGCGAAGAATGAACTAGATATTTATGTTGACACTGCCTCTCTTGAGACTTGAATTTGCACACCAAGAGGTTCGCGTCCATTGCATATTTTATTTGCCGAGTAACTAACCTAAATAAACAACTAGTTAACCTAGTTGTTTAAATAGTTATGGCTTGTACGGAGTACACGAATTGATGTGGCGCACCGGCGCATTCATGGCGTCAAGTCTTTCAACAAGGCTGAAGACATCGCTAGAGTCTTCGCGGTCCGCCAGCATGCTCAACTTTTCCGGTGATAAAGCCAATATCTTCCTTCTGAATACGCCGAGTATCTAGTAACATCACTCAGGCGAACCGCTGCCAGACAAGTAATGTTTGCAAGCACCCGTCTGAGAGCGTTGGATGACTTGCTCTGGGGTGTCGGAACAGATAATATCGAATTCATTGAATCCTGGCAATACTCTCCTGTACTGTGCTGCTCTCTCAACTATTGAAATCTGCAACATGCTAACTGACTGGGCACAAGGTTTCAAGTTCTTCTGCTGCGGGAGACAGACGCAGCCTCCGCTTCGGCAGGCTTGCTGATGCATATGTTGACGACTGGCTTCAGCAACGAGACATATACGGGCCGCCGGCACCGCCCATCGCTGATGCAAAGATTGTTGGCGGATTTCGCCTTTTGATATCTGAGCAGGAGTACTACAAGCCTCCAAGTTATTCCATCAGTAGGGAATCATATTTGAGGCTCGAAGAAGCATTCCACCTCCCACAGGCAACGCTTGAAGGGTTATCAAACGAACATGGTATATTCTCTCATTATGAGGAGTATGAAGACGATGACCCCGGGAAACTGAGAAGGATAGGTTCGAGGAACTTCCCAATATAACTCCTAAATCAAGGAGGGGACAAAGTTCTAACATGCCCCCTAGCATTTTTAATCCGGGCACCCCAAAAATACCAAGTCGCCAACTACGGCCTCGCGATCTCCTACGACTTCAAAAGCAGATTTGCCACGGGGATCCTGCACGGAACAGGTGTCGTTCAAGGGGGCGATGACTTCCATCTATGGCAGAAATGCCCCTCTGTCGAACTACTCGAGCTTATCAAAGAAATCCCCGATCTCTCTGCAGAGCCGCTCTTTCTACCCACGCTCCTCCTCCAACATCATCTTCATCGGGCAAAGCATTTCTGCACCATCCAGCTTGTCGAAGAGTACGATGCCATCCAAGTACGCCTGGGCATGTCTCGAGCAGGCCGGCTGCGGCGCATGGGACCCTATAGAGATCCAGTCGGAGAGGGCACGATTGCAGAAACGAGGGTTAACCTGCGGAATTTGACGGGTGAGATGAACACGTTCATGACGGAAACTATCATGTATTGCCAGATATCCGAATGGCATTTGGAATATCTTGATTTTCTTTCCCGGGCTGGAAGTATAGTCACTACGTTGAGACCGGCTCATACAGACCAAGAGAAAGCGATAAATGAGTCTATAGCATTTTTAGATTCGGTTGCGAAGGGGCTGAAACGTCACAACACGGCCTCGAAGGAGAGGGCTCAGGCAGACTTTAATGTGGTATGTTTTGTATTCATCATCTGATATCACCCTTTCCCCGTTGTGGGCCGCCTGCCTTTTCTTCCAAAATCTAATGGAGTTTATATAGCTATACAGCATCATAGCACAACTAGACAATCGCCTAAACGCCAAAATGAGCGCGTCAAGCAGCCGGGATAGCATGGCTATGAAAACACTAGCCTTCATCACGGCCATTTTCCTCCCTGGAACCTTTGTGGCAGTAAGTTGATGGCTTCGGATACCTATTTCCTCGCCCTACCCACTTAACTATTAAAAACATTATGCTAAATACGTATGTGACGCGCAGACAATCTTCAGCATGGACATGTTCACCTGGCAGGGCTCGGAACCGGAACCGGAATTGGAATCCAACAAATCCCCCTCCAACGGGCGCATGGTCTCCCCTGATTTCTGGGTCTACTGGGTGGTATCGATCCCGCTGACTGTAATAGTCATTGTGGGGTGGCGGGTATGGTGGAACTGGGAAAAGAAGAACTTTGACGAGGATGTACGGACCGAGATTGAAAATATTGAGGAACCGATGCGGTGGCATGAGCCCAAAGAAGCGCCGTTGGGGAGAGTTGGGAAGGCGACGTGGTTGAGGGGGAGGAAGTATGGAAGAAGGCCAGGTAAGGAGGTGTGAGATGGGAGAAATATTATGACCATTGGGGTTTTGAGAATTATTTTGGACAGGGAAAAGGGGGAGTGAATTGAGCCCTAGCATCTGAAGACCCTTAGTTAAAACGACAGATAATCCCATTAATACTTATCAACTATTCATTCCTTCACAATTCCCCTATCCCCTGATTATCCCTAACTATCCAAATCCCAAACACACTGACCTAATCACAAACCAACCCAACGCCCCTCCCCCCTCATCTCCTTAAACCACCCTTCAACATACGGAAGCTTGACATGCGGGCCATACGGATCCTTCTCCCACTGCGGGATTGGCGCCGGCAAGCCCGTCTCCTCTAGACACGATGCACGCAGCTCATCCAATGTCCCACCACGATCGAACAACTCCTCACCTTGATCTTTGCCAGAAGCTAACGACAACTTCGCAGCCCTCATTTCCGCCCGGAGCGCATCTGTGGCGGCCTGGTCAACAGAATAATCCGCCGACGAAACAACGACGCCATAATTGCTGCGTGCGCCCTCGAACGTAACCGTTTTCCTATGCACCTCCATCGCCACCTTCTCCGCCGGCCTGGTGAGCGGGTCGCCCAACCCACCACCGCCCCAGGTGATCCATTCAAGGAGGTCACCGGGAGCAACGCGGACATGGTCACATTTGCTTTTGAGGACCTCCGTGGGCGGATTAGCAGCGTCTTTGGAATGGTAATAGATGATTTTCTTCGATCGGCTCCCTGGTTTCCCACCCTTGACGCCCCAGGGTTTCGTGAACCATCTGTCATCGTGGATGCTGAATTCTCCGGCCGAGAGGAACCGGTACATAGTGCGCTGTGCGTTTCCGCCGCGGTAGAAGCCCGCGCCGCCTGAGTCGGCGAGGGATTCGTTTGCTTCGATGCGGAGGGGGTAGTTGAGTTCTATGCTTTCTGTGGGGATTGATTTTATTGCGGGGAAGAGACAATGGCAGTCGGGCTGTACGTATTAAGATCCGTTAGCATGTAGGGTGTACGGTTTACAATGCGCGATAGAAAAAGTTCTTACCCCGTCTCCAATCGGCCTTGCAGGAACACCGCCAAAGCCGATCTGATAGAGCTGAAACCATTCGCCAGACGGCTTGAATCCGGAGTAAAACTTTGGTCCAAGGTTAGCAACAATCCCGAGCATAAAGATGTAGATTTTGACTTACGAAGTGAGGGCTATCCGAAAACCCCGCAGCAGCCATAAATGCAGGATTCCTCTGCCCAAACAACGCTTGAAGAATATCCAGCACTCGACCCAGGAAGTGCGTCCGGCAGCTCACCGGTGCAGGACGAACGGGTCGAAGTACTGTGCCTTCGTGCAGGTGGATCTCCAATAAATCATGGAAGCCGTCGTTCACGACACAGTAGGGGTCGTAGGCTGCTAGAAGATAGTACCTGATAGATAGTTAGCGGGGCTTTCAGTCCTATCGGAAGTTTCTTGCGGTTTACCTACCCGATAAACATCTTAAACATCGTCTCCGACAAATAAAAGTTAATCCCCGTCTCGCTCTGCGGGCTCGTACCATGCCAGTCAAAATGCAGTTTCCCATCCTCCCTCCTCTGCATGGTGCATTTAATAGCATAAGGCCCATATCCCTTTCCATCATCATCCACAAAGTCCGTGAACTCGGTTGGCTCGTCACCGAGTTTTGTGGTTATGATTTTGTTGATTGCTGATCGGTTTTGAGCGAGGAGATAGTCGCTGGCTGCTCGGTAGACCTCTACTCCATACCGATCATGAAGTTCGCAGACACGTTCTGCGGCCGTGCGGACTGCGGTGACGAGAGCGGTGATGTCACTGCGCAACCAGTCGGGTTGGCGAGAGTTGCGGCATAGTAACTTCACGATGTCTTCGTTGTATACACCTTTGTTGTATAGCTTCAATAAGGGTATTTGAACACCGTCCTCAAAGACAGTAGTGGCGTTAACAGACATGCTACCGGGTACCCTTCCTTGAACATCGGTCAGGTGGCCAAAGTTTGCAGCCCAGCCCACAAGTTTGCCGGAGTAGAATATCGGCAAAAGGACAATAACGTCGTTCAGATGACTGATGGCCCCGTCAACCTCGTAGACGTCATTGGTCATGAAGACGTCTCCTTCTTCGATCGTACCCGTCCATCTCCGCAAGAAGGAAGGAACAAAACTTCCAAATTGTCCGACAAGCATCTGCCCTTCAGGGTTAGTTACGACGTTAAATTCATCTTGTTGATCCCTAATCGCCGGTGACATGGCACAGCGAAGCATGAGACGATCCATCTCTTCTCTGATTGATTGCAACGAGGCTGATATGAGTGTTGATATCAGGGGTTCCTTTGCAACTAGTTCTGCGGCAGATTCCGGAGTATGGGAAGTTCGATTTTTGTCTTTCTCCTTCTCAGCCTCAAGAGGTCTGATTAGGATATTCCCCATAGAATCAATTTCGCCATAATATCCCGGGAGAATAAGAGTATTAGAGTCCTGAAACTGTTAATATACGCTGCAGTAGATTCCAGGGGAGCGATCATACCATCTCTGTTACCACACAAGGGCCTTCAACCACGTATCCTTCTTTCGTAATTTGACTCCTATCCCAAATGCTAGCTTCATATTGGTTACCCTCGAATGTGATCATCGATTTCTCAACGAGGGCTGATTGGGGAGGGACAGCGCCCTCCGACTTATTTTTGGCCGCCGCTGGAGCCACTTCGGTATCAGGTGAGCTTTCAGTGACTACAACGCCAAGGCGCATGATTTCGAGCTCGAATGATGAAAGTGAGTATTTAAACTGCTGTTCATGAAGGGCGTCAAATTTAAAATGGAGAATCTCGGCAAATGTTGCGGAAGAAGCCTTGATTTCGTCATAAGAGAGCGGAATAGTGAGCGTGAGTGCTTGACCTTTGTATCGGACATCGATCTCAAAATTTCGGACGAGCCGGTCCTCGGAAGCGTCATGTATCTGGCCCAGCATCACTTGAACACAAGCTTGCTCTATGTCTGCGTACTCCTTTTGAAGCTCACCCGTACCGATCTCTGAGAGTGATTTAATGTATGACCTTGACATAACATGGCTCATCTTTGTCGTGGCATCCCCTTGGGCACAAAGAACGCCTGGAGCAGGCGGAACAATAACAGGCCAGGCTCCCAGTAACTTCCCCACAGCATTCGCATGCATGGGTCCTGCTCCCCCGTAGGCGACCAGTGCGAAGTCCCTTGGGTCATGGCCTTGCTCAATCGATACCAATCTCACAGCACCATATATCTTTTCGTTCACCATACTTATAATGCCCTCTGCGGTTTTTCCACGGGGTAAACCCATCTGAGTAGCTAGACCGTCAACTGCAGCTTCAGCTGCAGCGACATCAAGAGCAAAGCTTCCTCCAAGTAGTTTTGAGGGCAAATATCCTAGAATGAGATTTGCATCCGAAACAGTCGGCTCCTTTCCTCCCAGGCCATAGCAGGCCGGTCCAGGGGCGGCACCAGAACTTTCAGGGCCAACTCGCAATGTCGATGTAATATCAGCGTACCGAGCAATTGAGCCACCTCCAGCTCCAACTGATCGGACATCGACAGAGGGAGCCCGAACCGTCAAGGTTTCGATAACAGTCTCCCGACGGACTGACGGGGCTCCGTCGACAATAATCGCAACGTCCGTTGATGTACCACCGATGTCGAGGGTAATTAGGTTCTTGTACGGTGTGTTTTTGGCGACCACATCCGCAATACCCCTAACACCACCAGCCGGGCCGGACATGAGGCAGTTCACTGGAAGCTCGCCCGCGAGGTTCAGGGAAGTCATAGCGCCGTCGCTCTTCAGAACACGAATTATGGAACTGTCATCTTTCAAAAGATTTTCGAGGCCCGAGAGGTACCTCTTAACGATAGGCTTGACCATTGCATTTGCCGCCGCCGTGACTGTCCGTTCGTACTCTCCAGTCTCTGGGAGAACGTCGGTGGAGCATACGATCTCGACACCAGGGCCCAACTCCTGTCTGACGATCTCACGTACAGTATTTTCATTCACCCTATTCGCATACGAATTTATCAGGCTGATGGTAACTGATTCGGGGGTACGTTGCTTCAATTCCGCCAGATCCAGCCGCAACTTCTCTGCGTCAACCTCCTGGATCAATTGGCCTGTGGCTGATACACGTTCCGAACATTGGACTGTCCTTTCCAATGGCACCACGGGTTCAGGAGCAACAAAGTTGATCCATGCCCCTAGAGCACCTGGTATGTGAGACCTTCTCAATGCAAGGATATCCTTATGGCCCTCAGTGACAATCAAGGCGGAATTTTTTGCCCCCTTCCCTTCCAGAATGGCATTTGTTGCGGTCGTAGTGCCATGATGGATAAACTCAAATTGACCTTCCCAGCCGTGGTTTTCTTGTAGTATGCCCCTTACTTTGGTGATACCGTTCTTAACTCCAATGCTTTGGTCATGGACGGTCGACGGAACCTTTGCTCGGACGGTCTCCCCGCCAGGAGTGAACACACACACGTCGGTAAAGGTGCCCTGTCAACCCGTTAATTCAATTTCAGGGACAAGACCATGGCATGTGAGAACTTACGCCAACATCAACACCCAATCTATAGCCAGTCATGATTCTGAGAATTTGAGAGGAATTTCTCGTATCGATTGCTGTCCACAGTCAATTTGCCCTCCTCGCATCTGATGAGGTCTTGGACTGCGGGGGAATGCGGGCCAGGAGAGGCTGATAAGGTAGCAACCACTGATACTCTGTAATAAGCAGGGATCTTGGATGAGGAGACATCCCCTGCACAGCTGCTCGGCTCCTTCAAAAACCCGTTGAGGCCAAGTATCTGATATTCAAGGCTATTGGCCAAAATATCACCAGCCCCTGCTTCGTTGCGTTCTCCGAAACCCATCTCTGCAGCAGTGCCATGCACCGCAATGTAATTTCTCCGCCACATCCCCATCACACGTAACTCAAGCGGAGTCGTTGTGTAACTGGTGTCCACTGATTTGCAGGCTGAGATGTTTTGGGGATTTTGGTCTGGAAGTTTAAATCCCTTCACATGTATTCCACAAAGTCTTCTGCATACACTCTCATGATTGAACAATAGACGACTCCAAATCTCAATTAGAGATAGCGAAAAAGACAAGAGGTAGGAAGAACCTTGGAACTCAAGCAGACTCCTTCAGCCAACCAGGCACGGCAATCGCCGCAAACAGGAAAGCCGAACGCCGTAGCCGCACATCAACAAACTGGTTAAATATGGTTGGCGACTCCATCTCACAAACAGGAATTCGTGCAAGACGACAATCAGGATCTGCTCCTGAACCACCACGGTTGTCGAAATATGATAGACGATTCGGCCACAAAACGACGCAGAAGTGGTGGTGGTATTGAGACCCGCCCGCAACCGATAATCCACACCAATCTTTGGGAGACTTGCAACGCTCATAAAAATCCCAGATAGCCAGATGGCTACGTGAGAACGAATTCACATGGCCATGGATGACCACAAGAAGTCCCTCCGCCCTTAGGGATGTCAGTCATCAAACTATTTCTGGTCCTTGGCAGCTTTATGAATCTGCTCGGACATCTACAGCCCTCAATCATAGCAAGGGCAATGAATTCCCTCCCACTTGACATGCTCATCGTGGCATGCTACTGTCTGCTTCTCCCCCAGCACATACGCTCAGAAGCCATTCCTATAGTATATACGACTTCTTGGTCAAGATGGATAGCTTCAGGATCTGTCTCCTTGCGCTTGGAGACACCTTCTCATCGACGTGTTACACGTTATACTGCCATAAAAACGTCTAAAGTATACGCTGAACGCTCATTGTATGTTCAGCGGTAGCCGCAGCCATCACACCCTTCGATAGGGCTGATCGTGGTAGTGGGATGCGAAATCTACGTGGTGGGCCGGGAGGAGATAGGTTACAAATACCTCAGTAGCTGTGTGGAGGTACATACGTGGAACTGAGATGGGTGAAAGAGGCGAGGCGAAATTATATATTGGTTTGTCAAAATGAGAAAAAAGGTAGGCATTGATAGAAAAGAAATGGATAGTTACATACACCAAGTGCAAAAAATAAAAAATAAAAATAAAAAAAATCAAATATCCGACCGGAATTCTCTAAATTAAATCGAGTAACGGAAAAGGAAGCAAAGGCATCTAATTGAAGATAAAAGACATATCCACCCATCTCATATACATCGGATTATACGGCTTTATCGCACAAAGCGGGAAACGAAAATAAAATCAGAAAAGGGGGCCATCAACCCACAATGCAGATGAGGAGGCCAAGGAGTTAACTGTAAAAATGCTAGAAGCAAGGAGGCTGTATAAATGGTGCCTTTGTAGTTTCGAGGAAAGGAAATCGAGAAGGAAATTCGTTATCCAACTCGTTTTGAGGTCTCCGTGTATTTTGAATGTGTAAATATTTCGATGTAGCTTTTTTTAATTTATTTATTCATCACTTTCGGAATCGGGGCCTTCTTCTGCCAATCGTTTGCGTCTCTCTTCATCTAACTCGCGATATGTACTGCCACTGAGCAGGACGAAAGCAATGATGATAAGGATCCCGCCAATTATCGAGGCGGTGGTGAGGGGCTTGTTGGTGAGTTTCCAATCGACGATTGCGACCAGGAATATGGTGAGGAGAGCGGCGACTGAGGATAAAACAGGTGATGTAAGGGAAATAAGGACTAGGAAGGATCCGGAGAATGCTAATGGAAGAATGGATTAGCAGAGTACAAGTATAGGAAGCCACTACATTATATAGATAAAGGTTTCCAAGCGGAGATGAGAAATATGAGACAGGGAATACATACTTGCATTTGCTAAAACGGATATTAGCAATAACCACGCAGCTTCTCCTTGAGGCCATTCGAATTTCTCGAGGCCTAGAATATGCAATAGCGGTAAAGGTATCCAGAGTACAAGTAGAGTGAATGCGCCGATAAGACTAGCGAAGGTGTTGGCAAATATCACACCACGTCCTGGGCTGGTGCCTTCCGGTGGACAAGCAAATCTCTTATACAGAACTTCGTATAGCCCGTAGAGGACGCTCCCAACACCAATTATTATGTTTCCGAGGGTGCGGCTCGAAGCATCTTTCGCGTCCTGGGCAGCATCTCCACTGGCTTCGCCAGATGGTCCGTATGCGACAATAAGCACACCGACAATGGCGACGGCGACGGAAAATACTTTATCAAATCGCAATTTGTCTTTCAACAAGGGAATGGAAAACGCATATGCAAAGAATGCGGAACAATTATAAATAGCTGTCAAGTCACTGGCCGTCGTTAGGTTAACAGCCAGGTACCACGAACCCCCAGCAACAGTCAGGGAAGTTGTGACGAGAGCGGTCATCCGGAGCATGTATGGGATGGGCGATTTATGCAGGTCCCGAGTAGTGAGGTGGAGATCTTGCGATTCTACCATTTGCGCGGTTGTTCGGAGAAGGTATGTATGGCGACGCCAAAACGCCGCCCACGAGAGCTTGCGTTTTTGGATTCGAAGGAGGAGGAGCTGGACGGGCCATAGAAAGACCCACGAACCGTGTGTGAAATAGCTAAAAGCCAAAGTTATTAGGATGGTCGATCCGAAAGATACAAGGAGACAGCACCACAGCTTTCTCGGGTGCATCGGACAAACTTACAGCATGCAATATGGCTTCTTCCACCCCAAGTCATGCTGTATGTAAACGGCAGTTTCGGTCTGCACCACAAAGCTAATCAAGCTTAGGATGAGAAAGAACGAAGCGATGATATATTTCCTGCGAGTGGCATGTTTAGTGTCATAGTCTGGAGTTGTACTTCTGAATGTTGACCTCCTAGTATTGTTCAGAGGTCTTGCCTCCTCCCCGTTGGCACGCGGAGTGTCCAACTGCCGCCCTCGCGGCTCATCCTTCAGTAAGGGTACATGAGATCGACTCTCTGTTTGTCGAAATATCGGTGGACGAGAGGAATGCATCTCGCCGTCAGATTCATCCGAGTCGGAATCTATTCCGGGGTTGCCCTGGTCTTCCGGCAGGTTTAACCTAACCTTTTTTTTCGTTGTGTTCGAATCGGGTGCATGAACGCTCGCAGCGGATGCAGCGGGTTCACTTAGCAGAGAGGAAAAAGAGGCTCGAGTTTGAGAAGTCACAGAAGACTTTCGGGAGCGGAGCAGAGGTTGTTCGAAATCGGAATCGAAGACGGAGCGGTCATTAATTTTGCCCTTGTGGGACTTGGAGTTTGTTGAAGATTGCATCCATGCGGATCCCGCCAGGAGAATAGCGCCGGAATCAAGAAAAGGAGTGTGTAGTCTGTCAGGATCAAGGATAATTGGCTTCACGGCCCGTTGCTCGTGACATCTGAGATGCGTTCCCAGTTCCTGGAATCAGCTGCGACTGGCTGCTGATGTGGCGCCAGTGAAGCCGCACGGCGTCGAACAAGTGGGTTTTGGCGGAGAATCGAGGTCTAGGATGTGTCACGGACGGGAGAAAGCTAAGGATTCCAACCAGTTGGAATTCCCGCGCAAGTATCGAGGCAATAAACAGCGTGGAGATGTGTCCTGAATGAAGCTTGTCGTCAAGTTGGCGTCCGGAAATCTAGTAGACTCCGCATTACGTAATGCCGGGGCCGTGCCAAGCCTGACGCCGGTCATGTGATGTCGAAGTTTCCGGTAACTGGTCTTGGCATTCTCCGTCAGAACTTTCCTCCCTGACCCCTTTTCATCCTTGGGATAACATGTTGGCCTGAACAGATGGGCCAGAACAGTCGAGTGATATTTCCATCCAATCGCGTTAAGACAACCTTCATGTGGTATTGCTTTCAAATTTGCCAGAAAATTACCCCTGGTGGTGCCCAGTCTTCGAGTTCCTGACAGTCCCACGGCAGAGCTATCCGTGGAAAGCGGCTTCTAGATCACCTATCTTCTACATACTCGCCCAATTCTGCTTCAGTGAGGGTCCATGGCCAGCTTTGTCACAATTACTCCAATGGTGTGAATGAAGGGGGACTTCGTGGATGATTGACATCTTTCGCCAACCCCATATTAGCCCACCTCAACCTCCAGCGATACTGGCCGCTTTACTAACCAGTCCTCCATTCCAGTCAGGATGCGTACTAAGGGAAGCCTTCAAAACCACTGACCTATGAGACAGACTCCCCGGAGCGGCTTGACTCTAACTTGTCCTCCTCACTTTAACCAGCGGACACACTTATCGGTAACTACTGACATCAATGCAGAACCGTCTACTCCCTGCGGATGCCTCACCATGAGCAATTGCCTTCCGTCCTAGCAAATACGTCATCGCTACAGTCGGTCTGCTTTCTAATATCCCACGATACCGTATTATTTTGCGGTCTCTCAGGCTTAAATTGCTCCCCTTGATCGAGCATTCAACAGATGATTGATACAATATTTTGCCCGATATTTACGAATTCTAAACCTAACCGGGCAATGATCGGGTTCGTCACGCTGAGATCATTTACATGTCCCTTTCTATTTGCTTGGATCCCTTCCATCTTTCCTAGGCCTCGTGAATGGACGATCGAATCATGTCGGATGACCTTGGGGCTTATCGCACCATGTATAGGAAAAGCAAGCACGGACTTTGCTCGATTAGTGCTCAATCACTGAAGCACTAGACTGAATGATGAATCCATGAGAATCTTCTCCAGCGGCCGTATCCCCCCAATGTCTCCATAATGCACCTCTCCAGGCAGAATACGGACGCGCCCTGCGCCCTTGCGAATAGTTCATGACGTCATAGTCTGCACGTCCCGAGATGGCAGAGACATCCCGCAATCAACCTCAACACAGAACAACTCAGATTTTATTATTAAGTGGCCCAGCACCTATTTGCTGGAATTGGGATCTTTCGCTCCAGCGAATAAATTCCTCATGAGACATGATTTATACCTTCTCAGGAGGGGTTAAAGATTTAGCGCATTGACTTTACTAAGCATGCTATGATGCCACCGAACCGCGAGCACGAACTACCCCACCAGGAGAAACTATAAACTGGGAACGAGTCCATTCACTGAGGAGTCAACCTGTATCTTTCCAGGATACTGAGGCCTCTGAACACAAAACCACAGCTTAGAATCTTCCTTGTTCTCACCAGCAACTGAATTCCGATCCCGCCCATCAAAATCCACTCCACCCACAAGCAAAGATGCCTCTCATAGCCCAAAACCCCAAACCCCGCGTCATTCTCGGGATGATGACCTTTGGCCCTGATACCTCCGCCGGCGGCCGCATCACCTCCCTTGACGAAACCAAAAAGTGCCTCGACTACTTCCAGCAGCAAGGATACAACGAAATCGACACTGCCCGCGTCTACATCGACGGCGCACAAGAAGCCTTCACGGCGCAAGCGGGCTGGAAGGAACGCGGCCTCACGATCGCAACGAAATGGTACCCACAAAAGCCAGGCTATCACAAGGCAGCTGTAGTTCGGGAGAAGATTGAACTATCGCTGAAGGAATTGGGGGCGGATTGCGTGGATATCTTTTATCTACATGCGGCGGACCGGTCGGTGCCGTTTGCCGAAACGTTGGAGGTAGTCAATGAGTTACATAAGGAGGGCAAGTTTGTGCAGCTTGGTTTGAGCAATTATACTGCATTTGAGGTTGCCGAGATTGTCACGATGTGTAATGAGCGCGGTTGGGTGAGACCAACGATCTATCAAGCTATGTATAACGCTATCAGTAAGTTGGCAGGCAACCTACATACCAACTCCGACATGCGATCCTGTTTAACCCCTATACCACCCCTATGTTGCCCCCGTCCTTTGTCGTCAATCGCGATTTACCAAAAGAAATCTAAAAATGGCTAACATCTCCACCCCTTTCTCCCCAACCCCCCAACAGCCCGCTCAATCGAATCCGAACTAATCCCCGCCTGCAAACGCTACGGCATGGACGTGGTAATCTACAACCCGCTCGCAGGCGGGATCTTCTCCGGCAAATACAAAACGGCCGACATCCCCGCCGAGGGTCGCTACAGCGAGTCCTCCAGCCTAGGCAAAAACTACCGCGGCCGCTACTTCAAAGACGCGACCTTTGAAGCGCTCCGCATCATCGAGCCGGTCGTGCAGAAGCACAACCTGACCCTGGTCGAAACTGCGCTGCGTTGGGTACGGCATCATTCGGCGTTGGATATCAGAGAGGGCGGGCGCGACGGGATTATAATTGGCGTCAGCAGCTTTAAGCAGTTGCAGGAGAATCTGGCGGATGTGGAGAAGGGCCCGTTGCCGGAGGAGGTTGTGAAGGCGTTGGATGAGGCGTGGTTGGTTGCGAAGCCGACGACGGTGAATTATTGGCATTTGGACTTGAAGTATACGTATGACACGGTGCGGGAGTTGTTTAAGCCGAAGGTTTGATTGGAGGGTTAGGTTATACATGCCATGTGCGAGGCGTGGGTTAGCACGATAGAGATATAGTTTTTTTTCCCCGCCGTAAATCGAGCCAATATTTATTTGTTGGCGAATTGTGCATACAACGAGATCTGATAGGGTATGTAGGGCAAGATTAGATCACAGTGCACAAGCTAGACAAGCTTTTTCCCCGCAAAATTCCAAACTCCCATCCGTTAGTAAGAAAATGGCACCACCCTCACGACCAAATGTTACATTCCGGAGCCCTCAAGGAAATAAATAGCCCACCAAACCCAACACAAAAGGAAGAGTCCATCAAGGATGTTATTTCGCCTCTTGGGTCCCCCATCCATTCTCAACACAGCAAACAGGCCATATTCGGTGGCACAATGACGTAATCCAAAACAAAGCTCCCCAAATACCAGAAAACGGCACGGCTCAGCGGAGATAGATGAACATGCCATGGCCCTAAACAATTCAATATATGAATGCCTGCTTCCTCTAGAAGGTGATTTTCCGATTCATCCAATTTATCACGAAGTGGGTGGAACATCCGCGCTCCCCCCAGAGGCCAGATACCATCGACCGCCGTCTCTGAACGAATAATCAGATGTCTACCGCCCATCCTGACGGGAGTGAGCGAGCTCGTTCAGCCGATGCGGCCACTTCTGCATACCGTCCATCTGACGAACATGTTCAGCCGGGAACAGAGGGGCGCAATAGAAACCGGCCGCCAAATGGCAATGAGGATGGGCCGCACGAGAGCAGGGGGGACCTGGAGAGCCAGCAAGAGTCCAAGGAAGAGTTTGAGGAGCTGACGAAATATGATAAGGGGTGGAGGAAGATTGTTCGGAATTTTACACCGTCGTTAGTAAACTGATTCCTCTTTCTTTTCCAAGAACTGTTTTCTGATTCAGTCCTGTGTTGATTTGGTTCCGTTCCCACATGATATGTATGGTTCATTGACTGACGTGGACGGCCAATTTTGCAGATGGTTCACTGTAAACATGGGGACGGGAATCGTTTCCATTCTCCTCTTCGGCCTCCCATACAATGGAATATGGCTATACTGGATATCAGTAGGGATATTCGGCTTGAATGTCCTCTTGTTCGGAATATTCTTCGTAATTTCGTTCCTGCGTTATACTCTTTATCCGGAGATCTGGGGCGTGATGTTACAGGATAGTTTCCAATCTTTGTTTATTGGGACCTTCCCCATGGGATTCGCTACGATAGTTAGCATGGTTTCGTTGGTTTGTGTGCCTGCATGGGGAGAATGGGTTCAAGTCGTCGCATGGGCACTCTGGATAGCAGATGCTGTGGTGTCTGCCGTGTGCGCCATTTGTTTACCGTTTCTCCTGTGAGTATACTACCTGCGTTTTCCGTTGCTTTACAATCGGACATTGATTGACAAATTGGATAGGATGATTCCCGAAAAGAAGTCCGATCTACCCTCAATGACGGCGGCATGGTTGTTACCTGTCATTAGTACAATCGTTGCAGCTGCCACGGGAGCGGTGGTAGCTGACACCCTCCCTACTCCGCAACTGAGCCTTTGGACGATAACCGCTAGTTATATCCTATGGGGTATTGGGTTCCCATTTTCGATGCTGATTCTCGGAGTATATTTCTCCAGACTAGCGTTGTACAGGCTGCCACCCAAATCGGTGATCGTCACTGTCTGCATTCCGCTTGGGCCGATGGGACAGGGAGCCTTTGCGTAAGAACCCTTGAACATAAATTTGGACTTCTGATTAGCTTCGGCGGCGATATGCGGGTTGATTAAAGTAAACGCTAACCAAGAATTAGTATCCTAAAACTAGGCGCAGGGGCTCGAAAATATTTCCCAATAAACAAGACATTAGATCCAGCCGCGGGTGCCAACTTCTACGCCATGGGTTTTTTCTCCGCGTTGATAATTTGGGGCTTTGGTTTGCTGTGGTTGATCCTTGCCATCATATCCATTATTCGTGCTAAACCGTTTGCCTTCACGATGGTATTTTCAAATTCCAATCCCAGAATCATTGCAAAATGCTAACATTCACAAGGGATGGTGGGCGAGTGTGTTCCCGTTGGGGGTTTTTGCGAATGGCACGATCCAGCTGTCTAAAGAAATGCCGTCACAATTTTTCAAAGTACTTAGTACTGTAAGTACTCCATTCCTTCTGGCATTTCCATTTGATAAACGTTCCAGGCACCTGATTCTGGGGTATTTTTTTAGATCTTGTCCCTGTGCGTTGTCATCCTCTGGATAGTCTGCTCCTTGGGCACCATTAGAGGTATAATAGCTGGTAAGGTTTTCTTTGCACCTTGCCTAAGTGACCTTAGGGTGAAGCGGAGGAAAAGGCGCATATTCCAATGCGGCTGATAGTATCCGTGACTGTAAACATCTTGAATGTTAGTGAACCTTGTTATATAAATCCTCTCCGTGGTGTTCGCGCCGGGGAAATGGTTCCAAAGTGATCTATAGGGTTAAGAAAAAAAAACTTATCGCATGATACCAAGACGGAGAAAAATACATACCTTTATTGATTTCGGTTAGTCTCTTCGGACAATTTCAAATCTCTATCCATCGGAAATAACCGATATCACGTGCCCGATTTTCTTGTTGTCAAGCAGTGGGGTTATGTGGTGGATGATACAAAAGCTTGGAGGATAAAGGCTAGTATCTCTTCGATCGATGACAGTGACAAAAAGCGAAGCAATAACCTGGCCCAATCTGACATTCGTCCTTGCGCAACAATCATGTCAAATTCTTTCAAGTGGAATGCAGCTGGCAAGGAAAGTTCCACTCCAGCACGGTCGTCCATCCTTATAATCAACCCCAACACTTCCACACCTATGACCGATGCTCTCAAACCAATAATCCAAAATCTCAACATCCAACACGTCAATTTCGAATACTTCACTGCCCCTCCGGAGCCAACGATTGGTCCCGACGGGGACGAAATCAAAGGGATCCCTAGTATAAACTGTGGTGCCGATTCAACGTTATCTGCGCAGCATTGCTGGCCCCATTTGCAGCCACTTGTGCCAGAATATGATGGTTTCCTAGTCGCCTGTTACTCAGCTCATCCGCTTGTGGGCATGCTGAACGAGCAGATTCGCGCCAACGCAGCCAGGACATCCGCTGAAGGGAAACCTCGCTCAAGAAAGCAATATGTAGCAGGCATATTCGAGGCAAGCGTATCGAAAAGTATTTCTATACTGCAAGCCACTCAGAAATATATCCCCGATGCCAACGCTGGAAAAGGACTGCAATTATCGGAGCCTGAATCGTCGTTCGGAATCATCTCAACGGGAAGTGTGTGGAAAGAAGACTTAGGGAATGCTGTACCGCCTCTGCTTCATGGGCCATTCGATTTTGGGCACAGCCCTCCCAGCTTCGAGCTATTCGCTGGGGTTGAGACGACGGGATTGAATGCCGTTGAATTGCATACAACGCCTGCAGTGGAGGTTGACAAACGCATGGAAGAGGCTGCACAACGATTGATCAAGAATGCAGCCAGACGAGTGGACGCTATTTGCCTTGGGTGTGCTGGAATGGTGGGAATGGAACAGGCTGTTCGTCGAGGATGCGTAAAGGCGCTGGGGCTCGAGGAAGGGGAAAAGGTGGTGATTGTTGACGGCGTGGTTGCAGGCGTGAATGAGCTGCTTAGTAGTTGTGGGTTCGGTTTCTAGCGAGCATCATTGTAATATAGAGTATAATTAGACAGAGTTATTTAGTGATTGTGTCTGTCCTGGCCGTAATTGATGATATCCCGGCGTGTGAAGCGGGAGGTTGAGATGTTGATAAGCCCAACCCACGCCAAAAACCAATTTATTCTGCCCATCATCACCTTCCCCACCACGCGCCGACGCGTTTTCCTCCGCCCAAAACCCGCAACCGTCCAAGCAATGTAATGTCGACAAGATGCCAAGGCAAGTCATTCCTCTATCTCCAGTAATGGGGGATTCCTTGTTCGCGTTCTAATTCTCCAATTCTAGGGAAATTATCACCATCCAAGCCGGCCAGTGCGGCAACAATGGTACGTCGGAAAAGAGCCGCATCCCGCACCCTCAACAGCATCACCCATTATTCGGGACCTTCTATACCTTCAGAGTGCAGTGGGGGCCTTTCCGGACGAGGGGAAAGATCTCCAAGCAAGACGGGTGTTTTGGTGGCGGTGGTTGAGCTGAGGCTGATGAATTGTCTATTTAGTCGGCAGCCAGTTCTGGCAGCAACTATGCCTAGAGCATGGAATCAATCAAGATGGCAATCTAGAGGAATTTGCGACCGAGGGCGGCGACCGAAAAGATGTCTTTTTCTACCAGGTTAGAAGCCCTGTTGGCACTGGACAGCGTTGGATGAGCTTGCTGACACCCGACCTCTATTAACAGAGCGATGACACTCGATATATTCCCCGAGCCATATTACTCGACCTCGAACCTAGGGTATGATACTTTGGCAAGGATACTAGAAGGTGCTAGAGCGTGAATAGGAACAATATATGGCTAATTTGGGAACTTGCATGATTTCAGGTTCTGAATGCCATACAGACTGGCCCATATCACAACATCTACAACCCGGAGAATTTCTTCGTCGGAAACCAAGGCCTTGGGGCGGGAAATAATTGGGGTTCCGGATATTCCGCCGGTGAAACCGTGCAGGAAGAAGTGTTTGATATGATAGACCGTGAGGCGGACGGATCCGACTCATTAGAGGTACTGTTTGCTCCTTACTACTAGGATAGGTATTCAATCTAACAGGGTAATAGGGATTCATGATGCTCCATTCGATTGCAGGTGGAACTGGATCAGGCCTTGGGAGCTTCATCCTCGAACGAATGAATGACAGATTTCCCAAGAAACTAATTCAAACATATTCCGTTTTCCCAGATACCCAGGACCCCGATGTTGTTGTCCATCCCTACAACAGTCTACTGGCCATGAGGAGATTGACTCAAAATGCAGATTCAGTTGTATGTTTCTACACGATTCTTTTGGTATTAAAAGTCACCCACTAAAGCTGAATTAGGTTGTGGTGGATAACGGTGCGCTGTCGAGAATTGCCGCAGACAGGCTTCATGTCCAGGAGCCTTCGTTCCAGCAAACAAACCAATTGGTAACTAACATCACATTTAATAACCGACAACCCTTTTACTGACATCTGGTAGGTTTCCACTGTCATGTCTGCATCAACTACCACCCTTCGATACCCCGGCTACATGCACAACGACCTCGTTAGCATCCTCGCCAACCTCATCCCAGATCCCCGAACTCGCTTCCTAATAACGTCATACACCCCCTTCACCAGCGACAATGTCGAGCAAGCCAAAACAATACGAAAAACCACCGTCCTCGATGTCATGCGTCGCCTCCTGCAACCCAAGAATCGTATGGCATCTGTCCAACCCAGCAAGTCCAGCTGCTATATCAGTATCTTCAACATAATCCAGGGCGAGGCTGCCCAAACAGATGTTGACAAATCTATCCTCCGTATCCGTGAACGACGTCTTGCTACATTCATCCCCTGGGGCCCCGCTAGCATCCACGTAGCCGTCCCCAAGCGGTCCCCCTATCTTCCAAACACCCACCGTGTCAGCGGGCTAATGTTGGCAAACCATACCTCAGTTGCAACATTGTTCAAGAGAATCGTTAGCCAGTATGACCGGCTGCGTAAGCGGAATGCGTTCTTGGAACAGTATAAGAGGGAAGCACCATTTGCGGACGGGCTTGGGGAATTTGACGAGGCCAGAGCTGTCGTTATGGATCTGATTGCGGAGTATGAAGCTGCTGAGAGACCGGATTATGCAGGTGGCGGGGCGGATGTCGAGGATGACTGAATATATTTCCATGGCTTTTCCCTCTGCTTTTCTGATGCTTGCGTCTGGCGTTCTTATGCTATGGTGTTTCGAGGTGCCTTTTTTCCTTTCCCTTGCTTTCTTTCGAGTTTCGGGAGGGACCTGATTATCACCCGTTGGTCTACTATATTGATATCTCCTAGATCGTGCAATACTTATGAACAAGTGAAAATGTATACATCTCTCAAATGTCTCCCATATCCCAAGGAAAGCATATTAGTCAACCCCGTAAAGCATGAGCTTAACCCATGGATCCCAACCCTGCATAAAACGCCAGAACTCCCTCCTCCTCCAGACAGGACAACAACATTCCCTACAATCCAGAGGCTACCTACTCCAGCTCAAAGACCAGTTTCAAAACATCAAATCCAACCTTACTACCATATACAATCCCCAAACCCCCCAATCAATCACCATGACAGACAAAGACAAAGGCCAGTCTGCCGGCGATGTTGGCGACAAAATCAAAGACGCCACCCAACCAGGTAAACGTCATCCCCAGACCCCGCCCCCGCCCCGCCTTCGATATAGATAATATCTGCCCGCATCGCGCAAACAACAAAAAAGATATTAACGTTATCTGTTTTTTTTTTTTAGGAGACAGCAAGACCACAGCCCAGAAGCTCTCTGAAACCGTTCAGCAGGGCGTTGAGAGCGCGAAGCAGACTGGAGAGCAGGCGCTGAAGTCGGCGCAGGAGACGGTGTCGAAGACTTTTGGTGGTGAGTTCAATAAATAATATATTCCTTTCCTTGTCTTCTTTTATTTTCGGGAAATTTCGTGTTGCTGTCCTAGTGGTGATTGATGATTGCCCGCTCGTGCGGTTTTATCTCTTATTATTGCTAGTTGGGCACTATGGCTGACAAGTGACTCTTTTATATATATAGGAGGCAAGAAGTAAGCGGGGACGAGTTATTTGGCGAAGCGCAAAGTGGATTTGATTCCGTTTTCGAATATGCCGTGCGAAATGGATGCTCGTTTTCAGAAATTGCGGGGTACGGGATGATGGTATCATACAAGCTTCTCAGCATGGATCAATTGTTGGAGTTGGATGGTGAAAGGGAGATTGTCTGCTCGTGAAAGGTCAAAATTGCAACCAAATTAGGTCGCCATACGGAAGGGAAGGATGGTTTCAAAACAGTGTTATGTTTCCTCCCTACACCAAATAGCGTTATTGATATTAGTCCGCGTGGCTAAAAGGGTGGAAAATCAAATTGAGCTTCCCCCTGATATTAAAATGTATATCGAATAGGTAGTGATGGCCATGGATACATGTCGTTCATACCTTCAAAAGGTCTGGGGTATCAAATTCAAACAGAACTCCCTCCGCCACTCCATGGTCCGGAAAAGATTTAGTCTCAAGACTGAAAACATATCATTCAAGGCTCCTCCGCTTTGAAAAGTGATCAAACGAATCCCCCTGATCCCCCGGGTATAAGCTTTCCTCTCCCTCCCGTCATTACTTGCCAAAGCCTCCGCCTCCACCTCCCCCACCCCCCGTTGAGCCAGTCGCGCCCGAAAGATCATGCACAACGCACAGTAAAAACTTCCGATCCGGTATAATAATAATCTCATGGATCTTCGTCCTCAGCCTGAGAAGCTTAACGTCGTCATCCTCTTCACGTTCGTACCCCTCACTCTCCCCACTATCATTTCTTGCATGCCCGTGGCCATTAACGTTATCCGCTCCAACAGTTCCCGACCCGTAATCCGTCTCATTATTCGGAACACTTGAAGGATTCGATAACGACGTACTGAGCGCCGAAGCACTAGACACAAAAGCAAAAATGTGGGCAGCTAGCGTTTCCGCTTGGGTGGGTTTATAAGGGGCGGGAGGTTGCGAAGGCTCAGTTGTCTCATTGGCCGTGGCGTTTGGATCCGATTGCTGTTCTGGAGCAGCGGGTTCAGGTATCGATGCGGGGGCGGGAGGCGTGGAAGCTGGACTCGAGCGGGAGGCGAGGAGGCCGCTGCTTTGTATTATAGATCCGTCCTTTCTTGACAGTAGGAGAGTCGATTGGACGCCGGGGCGGGATGTGAGATTTGATAGGTGCGCAGAAACATGGCGCGGGAGCTGTGGGGGCTGGATTACTCCATGTTAGTCAAAACGTATCTCAATTGTGACTCCAAGGACCTCTAGAACTCACTGCTGCCATTGGGGCTGTTCCAGGAAAGATTAGATGTTTGGAATTGGGCGCGGGTAAAGTTGTATTGGGGATGGCACGAGGTTGAAAGAGTATTGATTAAGCTTTTCTTGGCTTAAAGAGTAAAGATCGAGAATAATTGGAAGAAATATTTCATCTAGAAGCAGTAGATGTCTTTGTTTATACCCGATCATTGCTGAAGTTACTCGGTTCACCTCGATCAAATGCAATATCGGATTATAGTTTTGCCGACCTCGAGCTAACTTTGATGAGTAAGCAAATTTTTCGATATCAAATTTAATTTTTGGGACTCTGATGTTGACGAACAATTGATTGCCACGATATCCAAGTCAATATATTTTCTTGTTTGTTTTGTCAAAGGGAAGAATTGTGTGCTGTCCAATACGTGGATCGATTCCCTTAAATTCCGTTTGCCACCTCTCCGGTTACCCAATTAACAGAGCATTTCAACCCTCTTACTTATTAGCGGGGGCTTCGCCATGGGCTCCAGCCAAAAGAAGAAGAATGAAAAGAAAAAGGACTTCCAGGTCAGCTCTTGTCAAATTCTCGCATTCGAGGGAGCCAAATTTACTGACAATATGGATGCAGAAAACGAAACTAAAAGTCGGGAAGGCTAAGGCAAAGGCGTCAAATTTTACAGACACGAGCTTCCGATCAAAGTGTGAGTTCCATGATGCTCCCAAGGTGGCTCGGTTGCAGATTTATCAGCCATCTTATATGGAATATCATTCCATGCAGGGGGAGCTCTTGCAGTCCGCTGACGGAAATTTTTCCAGCTATCGTTTTAAATCAGCAGTCTCTTACAACATCTGCCCCTTCGGCATCAGCACAGTTCACCCACTACTTATCTCTTCTAAGTTCGAAATCGGATACTCAGAGAAAAGATTCGCTTTCGTATCTCACGACAGCAATTGTTTCCCGTCCTGTTGATTCGCCTCTTCCACAGCCAGTTAGTGTCATTTTGCCCGCCCTACTATCTTTGATTTTGGACGCAAGCAATGGAGTCCGCACTCAATTGATTAAGCTGTTGAAATCGCTCCCCGCTGCAGACATGGAAGGTCATGTCTCTTTACTTCTACCCTATGTCCGTGCAGGAATGACGCATCTAGCTGCTGATATTCGACTATCGTCTATCGAAATCGTTTCATGGCTGGTAGCTACTGCTGGACGTGAAGTTGTCTCCTCTGCAGGTGGATGGATCAAGACTATCAACTGCTTCTTATCAATTCTGGGCTGGCATACGGATGAATCCGCGAAGTGGTCATCCAACAGGGCCTCATTTGGGAAATCCGGCAGTGATGGCAAGCCAATGGTCCGGACCATGCAAACTTTTACGGAATTCTTAAGATCGGGTATTGGCGCGGATGAAGACAAGTCTGGTCTTGATGAAGATGAAGAACTTAATGGGAAGGAGTGGTATTTCCCTCTCATACACACAAGTCAACACGTCCTACCAACGAGATCCGCACCATTTGCGTATCTTAATCTATTTGGAAAGCCAAAGAACGAGGAAGGTGAAATGTACGAAACGAGAGAGGATAGATTCAGGGTCTTTGCTGAGAGATTTTTACCTGCTGTCGAACGTGGAATAGCTGGGGCGAAGCAGGAAGGAGGGGAGATTGGCCGCGCCTCTGCGGGGTTGAACAAGGTGCTAAACGAAGCAAAAGGGCTTGATATGGAACCTTGAAGCTGCCGACTCCCGCTAATATACCCGCGAAACCGTATCATACAATTGTTACGCACACCAGAAGGACGTATATTTCCAAGGGGCGCAATACATATACCTTGCGACACTCCCAGCTCTGGAACTGGGCTTAGCCCGGTACGTCCCTGCAGCTTGCTGCTCGCACCCCCCACCATGCCTGGCCATACGTTGGGCCGGACATGGATGATAGGCCACTGGCTAGTCTGCTCATGACCTCGCTTCCTATGTATCATATTGTTTGTAAATAGATCAGACTGGATGAGTACATAGCGTCGCGCATCCCTATGCCCTTCGGGAGGCCTCTGGGTCGCAGGCTACACCTGCACCCCCTCAGACGTTAAAATATAACATAACATAACATAACATAACATCCCAGGTCTGGCACGTCTGCCTCGATAGTCACATGATCACGGCTTTGACAGATTCGAAACTTCACTGCCTAGTAGTTAATCGGATGCCTGAGCGGGGTTGGGTTCATTATTCTACCGTTCATGATCCCTTTACTTCACGATACACCCCATCATCCGGCCGCAGTGACCTGAAAACTTCACAGAACCGGTTGCAGTTACAGCCAGCTTAATCTTAAAAGTAGTGATCAACTCCTTTCCTTTCTCCTACATCTGAGAAATTATATGCAAGCATCCTGATTCTCTGAAGCAGAATGTCATACAAAGTCTATCTCGTCATCTCCGCCGGCCTGCCGCGTGATCATCACGCGTTATTCATAGAAACAGATCCCACGACCCTCTCTGGACACATCTATCAAGTTACGGGCAATGTTCAGAACGGCATGGCTTTCGAAGACAAACCAGGCGAGCCACCAGAACAACAGCCCACGTTCCAGGGAAAGAAGTTGATCGGTACCGTGCAAAAGGAAAACGAAAAAGCTTTTAAAGATGTCTGCCTGGGCGTTGAACCACCAAAGAAACAATTCGA
Source organism: Emmonsiellopsis sp. PD_5 (assembly GCA_032988985.1). Classification (NCBI taxonomy): domain Eukaryota; kingdom Fungi; phylum Ascomycota; class Eurotiomycetes; order Onygenales; family Ajellomycetaceae; genus Emmonsiellopsis; species Emmonsiellopsis sp. PD_5. Next base: position 66,785 of record JANTQI010000098.1, on the reverse strand, counting down.
TGGTCCGAAACGACTGTATCCTGGGGAACCTATTCGAAGATGCCAAGAATGGACTGAAGAGGCGATGCAGGCGTTGGTTAGTTCGGGGGTTTTGTTTTTGATGGAAGGAGGAAATGGTACGGATGGAAAATGAGTTCAAACAAATGGTAACTATCATAAGAAAACCCTGACCGCTACAGATGCCCATAAAGAGTGAACGACCCCAGGAGTTTTTTTAGGGAAAGCATCTTGGAACTCTTCAACCCAGTGTCGGGTCTGTGCCACCTGTTCATTGTCCTGCTTGCAATACAATGGAACTCTGTTTGTTTGGGACATATCCTCACCAGTAATAAGCTCATCTGTATAGTAAGGATGTTTGTTAACACCCAATCCCCAATAGCCGTCCATTCTTCCCTTTGGTTTTTGCGGGACTACGAGGTCCGCGGCTGCCAGTACTAATAATAATAATTTTAGAAAAAGCCACAGCGCATATTAAAGAGCCTTGTATTGGTCATCAACAATGCATCCCGCAAGCTCGATTCGTCCCCAGTGACCATCAGTAACAGACATGCCTTGAGCGCGAAGAACGCGAGCTGGCGTCAACTTGCAATCAAGAGAGTCGATCAATGAATGCTGGCCGAGTAAGATCCCAGACAACCCGTTCACGAGACGGCCTGCTGGCACGACGGATGCGATTATATCAAAGTTGTGGATGGTATTTGAGAACTGAAGCATCATCGATATCTGAACTGCTACAGAAGAGTCAGAGCCAAGCGCATACCTATCGAGGTACTGGTCTGACTTCAGATGCTGTAGAAACTCGGGAGGAAGGATGTCATCTGTAACCATTGTGATCTGCGCCCCTGTGTCCCATAAACAAGGCACATTGTGAAGTGTCGCGCTGGGGATATCAGGTTCCGCATCGATAAGTGCTAATTCCATCGACGCGTTGACTGATGCTAGACGAGTTTGGAATGTAAGTGGCCAGATGACGAAGTGGTAGAGGTCGTCAGTGACATTTCCTCTTTGCTTGAATTCCTCGAACTGTCGGCGGGCTTTCGAGCGGGCTCTGGGAGAGCTCTGAGGGGAACGGAGCGGAGGTACGTCTGGCCGGTCTGGGTCACGGATGATGGGGCGGAAATGTGGAAGTGTTGGGCTTACGGTGAGTGGGCCTTGTAGTTGTGGACGGGATAGCACTGGTAATCGCCGGGCACGCTGCCTTGACAGCGCCCTCTCTTCCTTGGTCCGGAGGAGAACCGTGGCAGTATCATTTTGGGCTGCGAGATCATCGGCGATCTGCCTGCATACCTCGATGCGTGTACCGTGACGGGGTAAATTAGTAAGATGCGGTACCTCCTCGAGCGTAATCGCCGCCTGGTGGTGGAGTTGGAGGAACACGTAGTCGAGGTCGAGATTAACCTCTCCGGGTGGAGGAGGGTTTGGCTGTTCAGATGCCATCTCGATGAAGTGAAAACAGCGACAGACGGGAGAGAGCTGGTTCTATTGATGCTGCGAGAAACAGATCTGGGGGTGCTGGGACTTGGGAGATTTAAAATCGTAGTAGACAGCATCGATAGTAGACTGGAGACTTCGACAGACAAGAAATAGTCCATTCAACTGATGCGCGTTTCCCGTAGCTTCCCGAGAGATGGGTGCCATGATATCATAATGTTAGACCACAAAAAGTGTCACCCTAGTATGAAGGCTTATTATGACTTATATTTTGCTCTGCTGTTTTTTTTTTTTTTTTCCATGGCAAGTTATGTAGTTACCCCATGCTGAGTAGCAGTATATATTATATCCTTCTTCCCCATGGATATGAGGCCTATCCTCTCGATCCCGAAGCTTTACAATATGAAGAATACAACACTACCTTTTCTCCTTGCAGTATTCGGCAGTCCACCACTATAATTTTAATTTACTAATTTATTAATATTCTCCTATAGAATTCCAGCCTGTATTGCACTATCTATTCCTAGTGGTCCATGGTTTTTCCTGCGTATATCTCTCATAGAACCATTGGGGGAAAACCGTTACAATAATTCAACGGCGCATACTATATCCCATTCACCGGGCAAATGGGCATTCAGATCCGCAGCACGTATCATTTTCTGCTGCATATTTCATTTGGAAACTCGTTTCATTGGCAAAAATATGTCGTGTAACAGTTAGTTCTAACCATGGAAATCTGTGTGCGGGCACGTGTGAAGCCCTACCAATCCGATGCAGTGTCATAAAGGCATATACACCCAATAATAACATACCTCACTCCGTCACAACCAACAAGTGGATATCGATATTACCCATACCAAACACCCAGAATAACATCAATGCTAGCCCATCGCAACGCCTCTCAATCCTCATGTCCGTTTATTCCCCTGGCAACTTAACATCTGCCCACCCTTCCTTCCCATTTCCCCCCTCCCTCCTCACAGCTTTCCAAGCCTCAGGAACCAACCACCCAATTCTCGCCCGATCACCGAACCCACCAACCCAAAACGCCTCTTTTACATCCAACTTCGCCCAGTAACCACTATGTGCCGTATCATCGTGACCAGGCAGCCACCACTTTGCGTCTGGATGTGACGCAACAAAACACCTTTCCACTGCCTCTCGAGTAGCGTTCGACAAATTTTCCAACGGAACAAGAGTGCCCAGGAGCGACACACGCGGAAGTGAAGCTAGAGATGCATCGCCTGTCTTACTACTATGCCACCAATCAAGTGACAACGAAATATTCGACCCGGCCTTAGTATTCCGGAATGTAGTGCCAATATTCAACGCGAGGATGAGCGGGTTTCCGGGCCCGAGGAGGTCTGTGAGTTCGCTATTCGGATCGTTGGCGCAATCTGCAATGTAATCTGGTAGGCCAATGGGGATTCCGCTCAAGGAGCCACCGTGAACGGAGGAGGTGGATGGGTAGACGGTTGACAGCACGCCGGTGGTCGAGAGGGCGAGGAGCCGGCGTGCGAGGAGGTGGCTGGTGTCCCAGCTTGGGAATGTATGGTACGGCTCCTCGATAGAGTCGTCAAAGTCGGGGTAGGTTGTGGCTTGCTCCTGGAGCTCGATGGGTGTCTGTGCAGTTATGTCGTTGCTCTTGTCTTGGGCTCGAATGTTGGGTTGGGGGTATGCAGTGGCGAGGGAGCAGAGCAGGAGCTCTGAAAGAGCTAAAAGGCCAAAGGACCGCATGATTATAGACTTCTGAATAAGAAGACTCTGATGTTGATGTTATGCTCGCCGTGGAGAGTTGTTTACGCTCGAACTTGGCAGGTTCACGCTACCGCCAAAAGCGAGTCCCGTGCGCGAAAAAGCGGGGGAATCCGGTTACGGAGCCACTGAGAGGGGTCTGTGTCGATTAATTGGCACTTGGGAAAGTCAGGGGAATAAACGAAGCAGATATTGCGCATATAAAGAACAATTGACACTGACTGATATGCACAAGAAAAACATAACATATCCCGTTGGAAGCTACGTTCCTGTGTTGGGCCGAGGTACTCAGATTAGATGATCAGATAAGATGTTGCTCGCTTAACAACCAATCAACATGCGGCATGAAATAAGGTTCCGAGCTTAAACTCTTCCAGAAGTTAGAACCAAAGGGTGAAGTCTTGGCACAGCAGAGCCTCAGCCATGCGAACACTCTATTTCGACTACAACTTGAATTCTACACTGACGGTGTGTTGGGCTATTTCTGACAGTAAGCCCACTGTCTTGCCCGTCACTGTGGAAGATGGCCCAAAAAAAATTCATAGAATGGTCGCTTTTACACCGTCGAAGTTGAAAACGATGTGCGCGGCTAATGAATCCCCAGTACCTAACGCTGCTCAGTGATTTATTTTACGTCCAACCTCTCTTCCTCATCGCGGGAAACTGTACGCCTAGTTTCTAGGTTTTCGAGCTTTATAGCGACCAGCCATTTGATACGCGGAATATGCCGTTTTGTGCACGGTGCAGTAACATTTTCATTCATCCCCAAAACAGTGCTGATGGGTATAGTTTAGGAATAAAGGGCCAAATACCACTCAGGTGGATGACCCGCCCCGTTCCATGATTCCGCGCAACTCATACATAGAAGGTGGTTATCCAGTATGGGGCCGCTATACGCTATGCCCTGGTTAGTTCTATTTCTATGCGAACTCCTATATTGTACTCCCAGCTATCAATCCAGAGCAAAATCAGCATATGTAAAAACTCTCGTTGCATTCTCACTGTCTGGATCCAAAAAAAACCATCCAACCCTTCAATCTCAGATTTCGATTTAACCTCATGACCAATTTAGCGCTGTTCTCGTCTACCCGGAGCCGACAGTCCTGCCGGGATATTCAGCCCTACTAAAACATGTGAACTAGTTAGTTCAAATCGATCACTACTAGTTTTTAAATTTGAACCGAATGTCAGCTAGCCCAAATATGCCAGATGTGCCAGCTCCTGAATTGCTGGATCTGCAGGACATATTGAAAGCTATGTGCAAGATTTCCATTTCCGGAAGCGACTAAAAATCAAGGTCAATTACTCGGGGTAAGTAAATTGGCATAAATTATTCTGCAGATGTGTTTGAACGATGTACGCATGTGTTCCTAACGCCTTGACTACACCTGTATCCCATCACTTCTATTGATGGGGGTTGTTTCCAAATGGTATGTACTACATTTCGTCGCAGAGGTCGAATGATTTATGCTAATCCTTTAAGGGAGAATCAAGGCAATATCGCCTGGTTAATTCAATGCTCTTACAACCCATTAATGAATCGAAGCAGCAAAATATATGAAAATTCTACCAACGTGACAGTTCATCAAATAACTAGATAATGCCCGGACCTCTGAGTTGGGCGTGCATTACGAATAATCGGTCGTGTTCCGCCAACTAAATGCTCTCCAAGTTCGATTTTGGTGGCAGTCTATGGATGCTAGTATGCATGCAATTTCCACCTTCGAAGCGTTGCTGAAACCGGCTAAACCAGAGTTTACAATTGCCGGGGCGGTAGCAATCCCGTGGAGGGGCGGGTTCGGCTGTCTAGGCTATTTCGGATCAAATTCGACACTTCCGCCTGGCGCCAACGCAAAAATTCTTCGTGACTAGAAAAGCAGAGAGCAGCCAAAAATGAAAGGGAGCCAATGTGCCTGATTCGACGACGGACCTTCTCGACGGAACTGTGAAAAATACTGAGGTATGCGCATTCCGTCAGACGGCAAAACTAGTACTTACCAACTTATTAAGCACTGATTTGGAAGGCAGCTGATATGTGAGCTTCCATCGGCCCGGTAGGAGCACCGGCCATGGGAATTTCCGAACTCCGTATTTTCCCAGCGTACTAGCACTTTTGCAATCAATTTCCGTCTCATCAGATGTTTTGACACTCGTACCTGAACATCAAACACCCACGCGGCTATCTAAAGTGCTTAGTTTCGGCTTGACGAATAATAGATTAATCGCGTGCCCGATAGGGATTGATAGGTACCGGGATATGCTAGCTCTCTACTAGGAATGAGAAGCCAACCTATCCTCGTCCATTTCTGAGGATAATAAACCCTTCATCTCTGTTGGCCGGCTGAATGTGAGTGACGCTAATAGACCCCTGTAATTTTTATTGACTTTAATAACCATGCCAGCAACATGTCTACACGGATAGCCTTGCGTCCCAGTTATCTTAACGCTATCCCGTAATATGCATTCTCGGTACAGTCGAAGCAATTACCGTTTACCAATATAGACGGGCGGCTTGCCGTGAAACCAACAGGAAAGTTGAGACCTCTCGATCTATTGACCCATGATCTACCGGCAGTCTAGTTTTGGGGAGGAGCCGGATCAATTCCAGAACATATGGATCCAGATCTTTACGCTTTAGGCTCTGGGGCCTGCATGTCAAAATGATCCTCAGGATCAAGGATTTACACCCCACCGCAATCCTCATGATGTTTCGGTTTTATATAAAAGACTGTTTTCCTTGTCCTTCTCCGCTTCTTGTACTCCGTTCTGTGATGCGAGTACAGACCGTGCAGTGGTACAGGCAGTTTGGACACATTTGAGTTGTTTTCACTCATTGCTTCATTTGCTCTTGTCGCATCTGAGGCTTTTCGGCCAACATGCGTCTTGACATTTTCTCTGTCGGGCTGGCCCTTGGCTACCTAACGGCCCATGCCGTGGCTGATGAGGTCGATGATCTCGCCGCTCAGGCTCTGGAAATTCGCAGAGCATACGATGCTGAAATAGGGGGAGAAAGAACGTGTACCTTGGAGAACGCTACTGTTCGCAGAGAGTGGTATGTATTTGGCCGCCTACTAAGTTCTATTTCTCGATTCGTTCGCTAACTAAGTTTGTCCTTATTTAGGAGCACACTGTCTGCGGACGAAAGGAAGGATTATATCAACGCTGTTCTCTGTATTCAGTCCAAGGATCCCATCTGGCCACAAACTGAAGTGCCTGGTGTGAGGTCTAGATATGACGACTTTGTCGCTCTACATATCCTGCAGACTCAGAATCCAACTATCCATGGCACGGTAAGTGTCATATAGCCTACCCTTTCAGCATTTTCTAGTTAGATACTAATTTATACCAGGCCAACTTCCTTGGGTGGCATCGATATTACGTGTGGGCCTACGAAAAGGCCTTGCGAGACGAATGTGGCTATACCGGATATCAACCATACTGGAACTGGGGGAAATATGCGGATGATCCCATCACCAATCCCATGTTCGACGGCTCTGACACTAGTATGTCTGGCAATGGCGAGGCTACTGAGCACGGCGATGTTCAAATAGCACCAGGAGTTGTCGTTCCGTCGGGCACTGGTGGTGGCTGTGTCACGGAGGGACCTTTCAAAAAGTAATATTCCTATCCCGTCTATATGTCAAGAGGAACAAAATAGCAATTTATGTACATACTAACATTGCCACAGTATGACGGTCAACCTTGGCCCAATGGCTCCCATGATGCCAGATCTCGAACCAAACGGCGACGGCTTGTCCTATAACCCTCGTTGCTTGAGACGGGATATCTCACCGATCGTTTCCTCAGCTTTCACCAAAATCTCCGATATCGTAGAACTCATCACCACAAAAGATACCATCCTCGACTTCCAGAACTTTATGCAAGGAGAGCCCAGGCTTGGCTCATTGGGCGTGCACGGTGGCGGACACTACACAATCAGCGGCGACCCAGGCGGGGTGCGTAAATTTCCCGCCATCCATTCTTGCTTCATGGAAATCCCCATTCTGACCAGAACTAAAATAGGACTTCTACGTCTCCCCCGGCGACCCAGCATTCTATTTCCACCACTCCCAAATCGACCGCGTCTGGTGGATCTGGCAGAACTTCGACCCCGCCTATCGACTCCACAACGTCGAAGGCGTTACCAGCCAGTTCGACCCGTCAGCACGGAACGGGACCGTGGACGATCCAACCGATCTCGGGTATCTGGGAGATTCCCTTCCTTTGGGCGAATTGCTCAGTACTACCGATGGAATTTTCTGCTACATTTACGAGTAACTTTCGTCTTCAGGGGGGTAGGAGGGAAGCGGGAAAGAATGGGTCTAAAGAATGTACAAGAATACGTTTTACACATCTGTATATCTGAGCCATTCACCCACAAATTGGATATTTCGAATTTGGAACACCATGCAAGTCAAAGAAAACTTTTTTTGGGGGGATCAATCATGTGTTTCGTGGCAGATAGTAGTTATCTGCTATGCCCTCCATTGAGAAGTTCACGATCAATCGTCAATAACAAGCTTTTACACAAGCGTCTGCAACTCCCGTCGGGACGCCACGAACTGCCGACTATTAGTACCTACAAGATCCGTCAGGCCGAAAATGAAAGGAATTAATTGATGAATAGCGTTGAGTTGAACAGGGGGTTGGGTGATCACCTTTTGATTAACCAGAACCAAGCACTTCCCTGTCCTGGCAAGAACTAGTTCATGAACAAGCAAAACCGGCAATCTCAATCTACATACATTCCAGATAAAATGCAGAAGTACCCTTTTGAAGAGAAAGTATATACTGCGTATATGCACTGGCCCGGCGTATAAATGCCCTCGACACCGGTTATTACACCTAAGCAAGCTCGAAATCGGTAAATAGCCAGTTAGCCAGTTAGTTACCAAAACTGTGAGTATATTATTTGAACTACCAAGCAGGTCCCTACCAGGTATTGCAGTATGTATGTGGTTTTTTCCTCTCCTATTTAGCCAGATGCCGGTCTTGGTCGGCCCTATCCACACTATAAGCTGAAACGAGGTCCGGGAAGATCCCCGAAGGATCTCCCGTGATATGATCCTTGTTGTTTGTTAGAGTCATTATAATTGCAATTGTAAAATCAGTAATGATTGAGTGACTGACTGATTGAATTGAATGATTGTCTTGTTCTTGTTTCCCTAATCTTTCCTCTATAGTAATCAGCAATGAATAGTAGTGTAAGTACCTAAGGAGAGAAACATGTTACTGTATCAATTTTGAGTTAGCTACGTTGTAGGCTAAAATAAGCCTTATATCTCACACCCTTTCCTTTCTTCTTACTCCTGGATAACTACCATCCATCTAGATCCGTAGAAATTGTGGCGTTGGCTTTTACTGGGGGGGGGGGGGGGGGGGGAAATTTTCATAGAAAGAAAAGAAAAAAAAATAAAGGGGTATTACATCAAATAGATGTAATGTGATGTTGGGGTGATGTGGTGTGGTGGGGTGGGGTGGGTGGGGGGGAGGGGGATGGAGGGTGAGGGGGGGAATGATATCTAGAAGATAAGACTAGAAATCAACATGGATGTATAACTACATAGATGCTAGATTGCTATAAGCACCAGGGAGACATACATATATACATGCTCAACACATCAGTTAACTAGCTTTAGGTGTTAAGTTTGTCTATTTAGTTACATACCTAACTACGCACGTCCATCAGTTTGAGATACAACAATGCGAAGAACATATGAAGATCTCAAACCTCGTTCAACGCGCCCCCCCCCCCCAATTCCACGGAACGAAGCACCACCCATTCAATCTGAAAGCATGAATAAACCCATCCTGAAACCAGGAATCAATCATCTGCGCACGTCCCATGATCATGATAGTTAACTACATTTCCAATTACTCCTCTATCCATCATTGTCCCAATCATAAACAGGAAGAGGAACGGGAGCCGGGGGGGGGATCGATCTCAATCCCTGCTGAGGAATTAGTAGGGAAGAACCCAACATCCCTATATAATCCAATCCCCAACAGGCTAATAAAAACGTTACCAAGTTCATCTACCGATGACAGCTGTCATATGGCGGACAGGGGTGGGCGGGGCCGAGTTTAGTTGCCGATGATGAGGCATGTATAATCCATAATATAGGAAGGTTTTCTTGATAGATAGATTGATTGATTGATGGATAGATTAACTAATCATTCCTGCCTGCATCCCAGATGGAGATAAACTATCTCTAAGTGTCTGGGGACTCCTGGGCTCTCTGCCACTCAGAGGACCCTTCGTGGAGGTTGGGGGGGAGTAAAAGGCCAGTTAGTTAGGTCCTAGGGTAGGTTGAGGGTTTGCTATTTCTGGTTTGTTAGACATCACTCATGTGCTGCCTAATGATGAATGGTATGCGTAAAGGCTGATAGACTGGTAGCTCCTGGCAGAGCATCATATACAGATAGAAAAAGGGTGTGCGGAAGAGCATGGGTGGGAAGGTGAGGGAAGGGGGGGGATGAGATATTCGTCACTGGAGAAGGACCTTGTATGCCTGAGCCAAAGCTAGCAACGTCCAGGATGCATCACAGATAGAAGAATGTGCGCGGAAGAGCGGGATGGAGAGAGTAAGAAAGAGAGAAGAAGAGAGGTAAAGGGAGGTCATGGGATATTGTTATTTAACATCATCCATGACTCAAGAAGGAGTTTGTATAGCGTAGCCGCGATGCCCCTATTTCTCGTCATTTGCAGAATGGAAGGAAGTATGTATATAAGCTGGTAGCTTCCGGGATACATCGCAGATAGAACCGAGACGTCAGTCAGGAGGAGGAGGAGGGGGTTAAAAGCTATGACAATCAGTCAGCCAGTTCCCAAAGGCACTGCAGAAGCATCAACTCACCATTCCATACCTCTGAAAGCCGTGTCATAGATCTATACTTCCCCAAAGCATCATGCAAGCTATTGCGTCAAGTTGAGTTAAGTTGAACCCCCCCCCCATTTTTTTTTTTTTTTGCTCCGCCACTCCACACACACCCGAAACCCACCTACCTACCCGGGGTCATCATCATCAAAAGGAACCATCCAAGAGAGCCCTCATCAAACCACCCCTCCCTCCCTACATACGTAACATACGTCCGTACGTTAGGTATGTTGTAAATGAGAAGCCTGATAGAGAACTATATAAAAAGCTTTCGCTTCCGAACCTTCCGGGCTATCTAGATCATGGTCAGTCATGAGTTTGAGGTTCCGAAGATGCTGAAGATGTATTTTGGAGAAATTGCGCATTCGTCATGGGGTCAGGAGACTTGTGTAATAGGGGGCTTTGCTTACTTGTTTGCTTGCTTGTTTCTCGGTATGCCTCTGTCAAGCGGTGTAGAAGTACTAAGTACCTATGTAGTCCAATTTAAATCACGTGACTTCGTGTTTTTCTCGAGTTTTCGTTTTCGCGCTGCAACCTCCCTGGCCTGCTCGTGTTGCACTTTTTCGCGACGATCAGGACGGATGGACTGCTCCACCACGGAGAGGGCGGGGGAGTCCCGTTCGAATGGATGATGGCCTTGATACTTTGGGTTGTGTGAGTCATTGTTCGTATTTTCTCCCTTTTGTTCTGGTCGTCTTCTGATGGTAAGTCGCATCGCATCGCGTCGGGTGTGACCGTGTGATTGAGGATGCATATCCAACCCCGCATCTTGACGGTGGGAGGGGAGGGGAGGGGGTTGGGAAAGTTGGCCGAGGAGGAGGGGGAATTTGGCGTTTAAATACGGGAAATATTTGCTCTGAGGGGAAATCTATCAGTTCTTCATGAGAACATACAACAGAGAAAGAAGCTGTCTTTGTTTGCCTGTGCAGATTTCAACTCCCAAGTTCACCATTCCTTACCCAAATTCCCCCCCCCCAAAATGTCCCAAAGCGACGACATCCACATAACCCTCATCGGCATCGGCACCATCGGCCTCTCCCTCGCCGCACTCCACCTAACCCACCTCCCCTCCCCCTCCCACCTCACCCTCGTAGACACCCGCCCCGACCTATCCACCTACATCCACGCCAACCTCCCCCCCCTCCTCCCCGCCCACAAACGAGCCACCATCTCCATCTCCCAAATCAACCTAACAACCTCCATCGCCACCGCCGTCTCCAACCCCCACACAAAAATAATCCACGAAAGCGGCCCCGAAAACCTCCCCTTCAAACGCTCCCTCTGGCACACCGTCACAAAACACGCCCCCCCCACCGCAATCCTCTGGACAAGCACATCCGGAATCCCCGCCTCCCTCCAGGCTTCCGAGCTAAGCGATAGCGATAAACGCCGCCTCTGCGTCGTCCACCCCTTCAACCCCCCCCACATCCTCCCCCTGCTAGAAATCATCCCGTCCCCGCACACCTCCGCCGACGTCGTGGCATTCACAATGGACTTTTGGAAGCATGCGCGTGGCCGGCAGCCCATCCTGGTCCGTAAGGAGATCACGGGGTTTGTGGCGGGGAGGCTTGCGTGGGCGCTTCTCAGGGAGGCGATTCAGCTGGTTGAGATGGGTGTGGTGGGTGTGGAGGAGTTGGATAGGGTTATGGAGACGAGTATGGGACCTAGGTGGGCGTATGCGGGGCCGTTTAAGAGTTTTCATGCGGGGGGCGGGGAGGGGGGGTTTGAGGGGTTGATGAGGAATGTGGGCGGGACGGTGCAGGCTTGTTGGGATGATGGGGGCAGGGTGAATATGGGGGGGGAGTGGGAGGGGGAGGTGTTTAGAAGGGTTAGGGAGGTGTATGGGGTGCCCGATTTGGGGGAGAGGGATAGGGCGAATAGGAGGGTGTTGGAGGTTGTGGAGGAGGAGAAGAGGAGGGGGGAGGGGAGGGGAGGGTGTTAGTAAGTTCATGTTGTCTGGATATATTAGCCCTCACTACCTATCTAAATACTCCCCATGATTAAATTTGCTTACTATGGTTTTATATTCCGGTATCAAAGCTGAAAACTACAGTCAAATAATACAAATATATAGTTATTAAAATCTCTCTTTCAATTTCGATTTCAAATGATAACCTAAGTTAAGTCTCAAGTAAATCGCTCCATGTGACGCCCTATATATGTAGCTAATCTTCTTTCTCTTGGCATACATAGTAAGGGCTGGCTATCATAGGTATAGGTAGAAGGAGGGGGGGGAGGGGAAGGAGGGGGGGAATAAAAGGCGTACTTACTAATGTGTTTGTGATGTTTGTGATGTGGAAGATTTGGTAGGGAGAGAGAGGAATAGGTGTTTGAGAGAGGGGGAGAGTGAGGGTAAAGAGAGGGTAGGTAGGTAAGGGTGAGTGAGGTAGGAGGAATGTATATACAGCGAATGAAAATGTGGCCACCGCCACCACAACAACCATCGACAACGCCAACGACACTATCTGTCCCCTTCACGCAACCGCCACCATGCTTACTTGATATTCGCGGGCCCGGCAAGAGCGGCGCCTTCTCCCGGAGAAGTCAAGACCTCAATCCGGGAAAAGAGCTGCGAACAGCCGCGAATATCAGGAAAGCCACAATGATGATAAATAATAAAAGAAAGTAATCAAATAACAACCCCCATGCAGAACTTGAATATGCTGATTCCACCGACCGTCCGAACAAAAATAGACAAAATATCACAAATACAGAGAAAGATGATTAAGTAGGATGTAGCACCGCCTCCCAATGAAACCTTGTTGCTCCCAGAGTGGTTTAAAAATAACGACTTTACTCCACAATTTCCGGCGTGCCCATGCCCGATGATCTACCCTCAGGCGCATTTCCCATAGCCCACAAATACTTGGCCGCCTCCTTCGCACAACACTTGCGCTTCATGCTGCTGCCCGAACTCCTAGCCATCGCCAGGGGCATGGGCAACCGCAGGGTAGCGGCTCGAAGTGAGCGAGGCGAGAGCGGTTGTGGGGCTTTGGGCTGCGAGTGGATCAGAAACGAGTCAGCAATCTGGTTGTCCGGGACAACGGCAATGCTATCATCCTCAATCTGTTGGGCGCCGGAATACGAGTTGTCGAATGTCATCAGCTCTCGCACGTTCTTCTGCAGGCTGAGTTCGTCGGCGTTGGAATGGCCGCGCTTACGCTTAGAGCGGGTTGGGGATGGGGTACTAGTGGCAGTGGGGGTAGCGCTCGTATAGTAAGAACGAGGCATGGCGCCCGAAAGCGCGCAGAGGCCTTGAGCCGCTTCATGCGCCAGATCAGCGGGGGTCCCAATCGAAAAGCCAGTCAGATCGGGAACGTTGCCTTCTGCGGACAAAGGCAGTGGAGAGGCGTATTCACCCGAGTACTCTTCATCGATCGGCGGCACAATCGTCAGGTTCCTCTCGGGATGCGTTAATATCTTAGTATAGGAAAAAGCTTGTGCTGCGCATCGACGGGTCGCGCGCATAGCCAGACGAGGCTGGGCAGGCGCGCAGGCTCCCGATGCGACAGACGAAATTGACGAAGAGCGGGACGATCGCGACGACCGCGACGAAGTGAGGGACGGCACGTCGGACACCATAGACTCAGGAGAGGATACAGACGATGCTGAGCGCGCAAGAGACGAGCGACGAACCAGAGGAGGCCGATAGCAGTCCATGGGAAAAGCCTTGTCATCAGTGCTGGTGGGACGAGTTTCAAAGGTAGTACGCTGCCTGCACATACTCCGAGCCTGAGACATGGCGGCACAGATGGAGAATTTGCGGCCGGGAAATGCACCAACACTCGCTGCAGGAGTATTGACGGCACTCGACTCGGGTGTCATCTGTGGAGTGGGCAGGGGGTATATTGTTGGGAGAGGAGGAACCGCGGAGTATGACGCTGGTTCAAAGGTGGCAAACGCTTTTCGCGGGCATTTGGGCGTCTGGTCATTAGGCGGTGGTGATAAACTCGGAAGTTTATCCGACATGGGGGTCTGACTGCCCGAACTAGTGCCCGACATGACGAGATCAGGGACACCCCGGTACGAGTCACTGTCTAGGTCGATAGTATCAAGCTCCGGAGTAAGTAGGGGGATCACGTCCCGCCAACACAGGCCTTCGCCATTGGAAGGACCGCCTGCGTTGGGCGTATATTTCAGAACGATGTCAGTCCAGCGCTGAAAAACACGCTCTGAAATGTGAAGTTTCCACCCTACTGCCTGGAGGAAGGACAGTTCGTTCTGGTTAATTTCAACCGTATTCAAACCCGAAATCTTACTCCACGCCCGTGCAGAGTAGTTTCGATCTTGTAGATACTTGGAAGCTAAAATGAGAGCGGATAGGAACATGCGCCTGCCGCACTGCATAGCACGCATGCAAGGCAGGTCCGAGGGCTGCTCCATGGTAAAATCATGCTTCGGCACAAAAGCCTTGATCATGATGAGATAGTACAATGCCACCTGCAGTGTTGAATAGCTGGTTCGTGACCGTCTGAGCGTTTCTTGAATAAATGTCCGGAGAGGCAAAACCCCTTTGGAGGTTGGGGGGTGCTCTACAACTGACAATGGCCAGATGGTTTCGACGATCTGGGAAGCAGAGTCTTCCAAACCAAAAACAGAATACGAAATCAGATATAAAGAACATGAGAGCGACGGGGACTTATCAGACTTACCGACAAGGTTGTCGACAAAGGTATGTTTGCGCTCGCACTGGCGGACCAGCGATGGGCGGGGCTGCGGGCAGGATGTTGATAAGGCATTGCGGTAGGTACGTCGGGGATTCTGCCGCAGTTCAGGTGCAACTGCGGCATCAGCGACTTTAGAAGCACAACCTCGTCTAGATCGTGAACAGTGGAAGTTTGATTCATTTGAGCTCAGGTATCTCCCTCCGGTCTGTGAGTCACTCGAACTTTCAGGTTGTTCCCAAATCACGTCGGGACCAGTGGTCGACGAGGAGATCGAGCTCTGGGAAGAATCAAGCGAGAAGACCGAGGACGAGGAGGAAGACGCCGATGAGGCGATTGACGAGGCGTACGGATGAGGTTGGAGTTGTGGGATGTTCTCAAGACATGGGTTTGGAAGGGTCAAACCCACGACGTCCATTACTGACATGTTCGGGTATTCACGACGGCCGCAATACACACGCACTTATGTCCGAGATATGTTTTCAGTTTGCGCCAACGGGACCTATCAGTGGGCAGGCCGGAGCTAAAAGGTCGAAGATGTCGGAGACCGTAATGGGCGATTTAAACCGGGATATGTTTGGGGGGGGATAGACCGTTGAGATAAAACCGAGAAGGAAGTGCAGTAGGATAGCCCCGTCTTGGAGATCTGCGAGAGGAGACGGGTAGCCCTCTCTAAACTAGGCCAGAACCCAGGTTGAATGCAGGTAGGTAGGTATATGTATTATAAGGCGAGGTAGCGGAGGGGGGGTAAGTAAATATGGCGGTCGACGAGGTAACAAACAACGGATCCGATCGCCACCAGAGAGGAATTCCAAGAGTATGAGACAGGGAGGGAGGTCAAAATATAATATCTGGATCGACAGAAGCGTATGCAGGTACCAGGCAGCGGAGAGCGCAGGCTGATATGTATTCGAGCAAGGTGGCGGAAGTCCACTCACTCCAACACAGGCAACGTGACTCTTCAGGGGCGAAGGCACCCGATCGACTCAGGCGAAACCAGTCATGGCGGAGGCAATAGGTGATATAGTCTTGGAATCTGCTGGGGCGGCGATCGGATCGGGGGAGTATGAGAGCACAGGGGACATGGTCACCCTCCAACACGCGCCAAAGGAGGCTGGTGGTTGGATCAAGCAGGCAGCACCAGCTAAGGGCTGCGCTTATCCAGGCGGCTGGCACGACGCGCTCAGCACCACGGGCTGCTCGTAGGTAGCAAACAGGCTGAGGAACAGGAGGGATCACGGGTGGTCTCTGGTGCCTAGCTGGTGTGATTCGAGAAGGCTGGGGCTGTTTGGGGGAGGCTGGTAGGGGGGAGACGGCGGCCGGAGGAGGCGAGGAGCGGCTATAGCGACAATAGAAGATACATTGTGTTAGAGATAGGAGAGGATGGAGAGGAGATAAGAAGACGCAGAGCAGAGGGCGGCCGGGGATCTTAAGGGGCGTGGAGTATGACTGTGATGGATGACTGTGATTTTCCGACCCATTGAGCCCGGGCGAGCGAGTGGCGATGTGGCGAGACAGCGGCCACCACCAGCAAATACCACGCAGACAGTGGGCCTCTCCCGTAACAACAAACTATGGATAGGGTTTACGTACCGGGTGGAAAATAAAAGAACAGATAGGGCGGAACAAATTCAAATCGCAACCACGGAATTATTAAGGCTGATGGGTATATGTCAAAATAAGAGCGCTGAGACCAATGCGGGAGCAAGAATACGAGGCTCAAAGGCAGGAGAAGGAGTATGACTGTGTGCAAAACCTAACATTCGCAGCAAAGATGTCAGTTCAACAGCAAGGTCTTCTCAAAGATGCTTTTGCGTTACCCAGCCTTGATCCCATCCATTTGAAGTCTTTGTTCACTCGAAGCTTGGCCCGCTATATGTATATTTGGCTCGGAGGCAGCCAGGCACAGAGCTTGTCGCAAAGGCAAAACCCGCAACGGCAGAGAAGGGAGAGGGAGATGAGCAAGCTGGCCGCCTTGTGCCGTGTAGTAATAATAGCAGCAATAGACAGAGGCAACAGGG
Organism: Emmonsiellopsis sp. PD_5; assembly: GCA_032988985.1. Classification (NCBI taxonomy): domain Eukaryota; kingdom Fungi; phylum Ascomycota; class Eurotiomycetes; order Onygenales; family Ajellomycetaceae; genus Emmonsiellopsis; species Emmonsiellopsis sp. PD_5. The sequence continues at coordinate 50,036 of JANTQI010000098.1, read as the reverse complement.
GCTTGGAGGAGGGGGGGGGTTCTATTGAGGGAACATACCTGTTTGAGAACAACAACGACGACATCAACACGCGCAGTTTGAATATTCAACCACACAGATAAAGGCAACAAGGACAGCTGAGGAAACAGGAGGTGCGGGCGTTTGCGAGCATCGAAAAAGGAGGGGTTTTAAAGAAGGGATCAGGGCGGGCAAACACACAGGGGCAAAGGGGAGGGAGGGGAGATCCAGGGCGGATAGGCGGGAAGGGCGGGAAGAAGCGACGAAATAGAAAAGAGTGAGTAGAGAGCGTAGTTAGAGGGGTAGATGGAGATGAAGCTGATGTCCAAGGTGTCGAATAGACGGAGATAGAGAAATGAGGGTGGCCTGGGGCAGAGTCGAAGAACGAGGGCGGAGATGGCGGCTCCTCTTCACGATAAAGAGCGATCGCAGAGGCAGACCCCTAGAAGCCGCATGCGGTGGACAGTGCAAACCAGTTCATGATGGCAGTTGTTGATGAAGGGGAGATGGTGGTGGTGGTGGTGATATGTGGTGATGTTGATGCTGGTGAGGTGAGATTGGAGTCCAAAGCCAAAAACAAGGCGGTTGGGTTTGGAGGGACATATGCGAATACTAATAAGCAAGCACAAACGCATGCATGTTCTCGACGGTGGGCGGCAGCAGCGATTAACCTGCGCAGTGGCACATAAATAGTTACTGATAATACTGATAATAGGGTTGTTTTACAGTCTACGAGTCTTGTTTTCATGCTTGATCCATGGCGATATTCTCGGTTTTGATGTTATGTCTGTCTCTCATAAGTACGGAGTAGGCGGGCGAGGTATGTCTTACAATGCATGGACAGACAAGAGCGACAAGACAGACAAGACAGAACAAGGAAATCAACAGATATCAGACAGTGTGGTAAATGAAGGGATTCCAGCCTGGTCAAGGGGAGAGAGAGATTCGAGAGATGCTCCGAAGTCTCCAGAAGAAAGCGAGGAGTCATCCTTCAACTTTGGAGGGTCAGACCCTCACCGAATTATCTCCTTCCTCCCCCACCCTCCCCTCCCCTCCCCTGATTGGCCGCCCAAACAGGAAAGTCCCCACCCCGACACGTTGGACAGGCATTGTGGTTGGCCGATCATCGTCTCTGGCTCCACCCAAACCCTAGCCGTTCCGGGCCTAGCGGCTTCCTGACTCGGAGGCTGCAGTGGAGCCAGTCGGGCAGGCTGCAGCCCTGGCTGTGGAGACATGGGCCGGATGCGGGCTAGCGCGGTTAGGGCTTGCAACCCAACTCGGCTCGGAATATCTGTCGCCGCGACTCGCCGGGCGCCAATACTGCTGCATAATTTCCAGAGTTTATGCTGTGGGCTATTTATAGTTGGGGATTATTAAGTTATTCAAGACGAGGATGGAATGGATGCGATGAATATCGGCCATTCTTATAGATTTACAAGCCAGGATTCATGGCTGCCTATTCACAAATTCCTGGTGATATTCCCAGCTCATCCCCTACCCGCCACTCATCCCCCATCTATTACTCATCCTCGTGTCTCGTCAAGCAAACCCTGTTAACTCCTGCAAACGAAGAGAAAAGAAATACGAAAATCTCATTCGACCCTTAAAAGCATGCTTGCTAAGGGAAAGCAATGCGATTCCATCGTCCATTCCGCTGGTTGATATACCTCATGGTCACATCCATTGTACCCAGTCCCAGCCACTCTCATTCAGAGGTGTCTCCATTTTCATCGCCATCCCTCTCGGAGGTCTCTTTGGACGTACTGTACATATGGAGACAAAAACACAGCCGATAATCTTTATCATCTTCATTGCCCCATCCCCACTCATGAGCTTGCCACATACTCTCATCAGAGTACGGAGAACAGGCAGAGGACAGAGGACATCCTCCCTCTCATCAAATCAGCTTCAGCCTGACAGGCTAATCAAGTAACCCCGGGGGCCCCCTCCCTCTCACCAATACCTACCAGCCTATTACTATTTATTATTCTTGGCATTAACTTCTCTTCGTGCTGGCTGCCTTGCCCTCATGCCCCGGCCGGCTCACCGGCTTAGCGGGAGAGTCTCTGCTTGAAGGACTTGCAAGAAACTATGCAAAAAGCCAAGCCTTTCATCCAAAGTCTCTCTATGACTATCACCAATAGATCCCTACCCGTGGGCCCTGTACAGTATGATAACCAGCAGCCCCGAACAAAAGTTCGCGCTGCGTAGTTGTTTGCGACAGGAGGTTAGCATCTACATGGCTAACCTGCCTAACCTCACCTCACCCAACCCCTAGCCACCCTATCTATCTATATAATCCTCTCTGTTTTCCCCCACAACTCACAGTCCACGCCCATCTATCCGTCTGTCCATAAATAAACAGCTGATGAAATCCTTACTTATCTCCTCCGTATCGGATTGGCTGGTTGTCTGGCAACTATCCAGTCAGCCAGCCAAATCCCTTTGCCAAGGAGATCGATTCAGTTTGGCCTAACTAACTAGTTAACTATCTTAGCCCGATGATGCGATGGCGTAATTTCACGAAACTCCTCGTAACTTCGTTCACTGCGAGTATGTCCGGGGTCGGAGGAACTGTCAAAGTTTGGTGTGGTCCGGGTTGGGTTGGATGACGATGAATAGGTGGTGGTGGTGGGTATTGAGTCATCGCTGCTTGGTCGTCAGCTTATCGCGTCCAAGGGCCAAGGGCCAAGGTTGGGGGCGATGGGAATGGGGTATGGCGAAGATTTTTCGGAATATTCGGGAATAATGTATTAGGGATGGATAAACAGTGTTGACTGATTCTATTCTGAGGTGAGGTTTAGTTAAGTTATGCTTTAACTTGTGGTGGGTGGGTGGGTGGTGATGGTTAGGAGGTCATACTTGACTCCCTGGCTGTGCTGATGGTTTACGTAGATAGAGGTGGAGATACCCGTGGACAGTCCATCTTATTACTATCCCGTTAACTTATGTGGTATAGACAAAACCCAAAGAGAAAATATGAATCATGAATTGTATCACATGAGATGATCTTATGGATAGTGACAGATATATATAACCTACTACCCTTGCTGCCTACAAGCGACATCCCATCCCATCCATTTGCACCCCCCTTTTCCTTTTCGTGGCAATGGATGTAATGTGCCATCCGTCCAAATCCGACTACTACATTATGAACAGAGAATAGTAAACCAAAAAAGGGATAAAAAGAATGAGAAAAGTAGGGTTTTAACTCAAGGGTAGCCAGGTGCCATGGCTATGGCTACTTACATTAACTACATGGCATTGTTGACTGATGGAATAGATGAAAGCATGATCACTGACCCCTCTCTTCACCAAAAAAGGATAAATATCCATCTATAATGAATATATTATTGAACACCTGAAGAAATGACCAAGGATATATCTATGTATACACATTCCACCCGGCACTCCCCGCCCAAACTCTCCCCCATCACCTCGTGGAACCGCCTCCGGCTCCGCCCTAACCTCCACCTGATCCTTCCGCTCCGCCACCGCTTCCCCCAGTTTCCTCCCAAAACCTGGCGGGCGACCTATCATCAAAAAACCCAACATACCTCAACTCAGCCTCCGTCGCGATCACCACCGCCCGCGAACACCCCTCGGGACAACTCTTCGCCCTATCCCACCTGAGGTCAGGCGGTGACCTGCACGGGCCAAGATTACACCACAATGTCTCGCGGATCTCCTCCTCGTAGTTTTTCGTTTCCGTTTCCGTTTCCGTATATTTTTTGATGGACGCGCGCGCTTCGCGCCCGCATGTCGGGCAGCGCAAGAATAGCGGCTCCGGGTCCCGCGCGTGGAAGAAGTGGAATAGGAACTTGTATAACATGCCCTTGTTTACTACGCCCATATCATGTTGCGCCTTGTATATCCAGTTGTCAAAACTTGTTGTGGGCTTGATGGCGATGGCGTCCGTCATGAGGAGGAGGTCGCCGTTGGCGATGGTTGCGGTGCGGTGCAGGACTGTGTGGTGATTGCGGATTGTGCGGGTTAGGGTGGACGGGGGGACGCCGTGGGCCGGGCCGAAGCGGTGGGCGTTCATGACCTCTTGCGCGTTTTGGAACCGGATGCGCAGTTGGGGCTGGTGGTGGTAGATGTGGCCAGTGCGGAAATTTAAATCGCAGTAGGTTGTTGATGGGCGGGAGGGGGAGGGTCTTTTGGCGGGACGTAGATGGAACAGGCCGCAAAAATGGCAGATGAGGTGGTTGGGGAACTGATCTTCTATTAGACCGAGGAAGGCGAGGCGGTCGGCGAGGCGGTCTGCGCGCGATAGGAGCTGTTTGATATTATGCTGGCTGTTAAATAGGGCCCACATGGGTTTGCAGGTTAGGCCTAGGGCGGCGGCCGCGGGAAGGGGAAGCATTGAGAAGACATGATACACTAGCTCGTTGGGGAGTATGTGGAAAGATGCTGTGGGAGCTGGTGCATGGACTTCTTGTTCAGGGGATTGTGCTATTCCATCATCCTTGGTGGAAGAACTGCTCAGATGAGAGTTGGATTCTTGCTCCATCCTGATAGGCAGTAGTGCTGATGTTTAGTGGTGGCTGGATGGGAGTAGCTAGCTGTTCAACAAGCTGGAGATGACCGAGACGACCAAGATGAGATGACTGTGAGAGAATAAAGCTGGAGATGAATGTGAGAGAAGAAAGATGACCAAGTCAGGTATCGATAAATGGTTGTCGTCATACTCAGCCGGGAAAGCCGGTAATTTGATAGAGTTAACATGATGGCGGCTCCCCTGGTACTGGATGTAGTTAGACAGGGGAAATAAACACGAGCTTGTGTGGATCGGGATCGGGATAGTGTTTGAGTGTTCCAGATCCTAGTTAACCTTAAACAACTCTAACTTATCTGCCCCTTTTCTATTGTATCGACAGTAAGCTGAGATACATGGGGGTAGCAGATAACGCCTGCTCTGGGATCGTGTGCTGGGTCTGCACGGCCTTGGTAGTGTGGACCTAGATATATCTAAGTGCGAGACGTCGACGATAAACTCATCTTCTTTCGGGTTTGCGAACTGAGTTTGGATTCTGCCTGACCATGGAAAAGTAGTTGCAAGTGTTGACATCAATTTGAGTAAACTCTGTACTTTGACCGGTTTATCCGGGTTTATATAGAGTGATGCCTTCGGATGATCGTCAGATGCCCAGATTAGCCACTCAGGATACTAAGCTCTCCCGTTTCCAAGACAGGTTGTTGCTGCACGTCTCCCCTTACCGCCCCAGCCCCATGACGATGTACCGGTTCAATCGGGGGGTGGCCGACATATACTTTCGGATGCTTAGTATACTGGTCATTGAACTCTCCCTTCAGTGACTTTCCATTGCTTCCTGCGATTTTCTTGCATGATTCCTGGACGAGCAAAGGCACACTAAGGTTGACAAGCTTGATAAAGCGGGCGCGGTCTTTGGTGTCTGGTAAGACAATTGCAATGCGCCAACCTCTCCATTGATCATCTATTAATATTATAGTCCTCAAAAGTCTGCCTGGATTGTACATACTTACTGACAGTACTGAATCCTTTTTTGCCATGCATACCTCACATGTCATGACCAGTATGGTCCCCTCTCGCCTTATTCTTGTCGTAAAGCCCCTGTAGGCCAGGCCTCAAGTAGAAATTCACAGCAACAGCCCTCTCCAATTCTTCCCGTTGGCAAACCATATATTCATGACTGTTGGTATGAGGTCAAGATATCCCCTACCTTTGCGATGTCTGGTCGATAGATGATGGGGATTTGTAATATTCCCTGTATGCACCCTTCTTCCTCGGAGCTATGATGGCGGCCGACGTGATATCCAAGGCCTGATGTGTAGACGATAAAAGGTGTTATTGACCATTAGTCGTCTTACCATCCGCTTTTGGCCAGTCTGTTCCATCATGCTCAACATATTTAAATGTTTCTTGTGCATCTTTGCAAGATCACAGTCCCAGTTTATCCTGTGGCGGGCTTGCCGTCAACGCCATGATTATCCACCTAATGGCTGTCATACGTCTTCCAAACATATAGCATATAAGATCCACATCTTTATAGAACGTATTCGTTCCACTTCTCTGGATCTTCACCAGAATCCGACGTTGCCCAACATCGGCAACATTACGGTAGTGCCAGAACTGTGACGCGACGAGTATAGCAAAGAGCTATATGTGCGTGACCAAGCCCAAAGGAAGACCTTGGACTGTTGGAATATGGGTGAGGGTTCATATGCGTTCATCCGATCGCCTGTCAGTTGGAGACGGTTAGGCATGTTTGGTGCTTTCCATGCCAGGGTCGAGGCAGCTGAAAGTCTTTGTATATATTAACAGCTCGATGCTGACATGATATAATACAGACAAAGCTCACACCATCTCAGTACGCCTCTTGGTATTTCCCCTGTATAGCAAGACGCATGTTAGGTGGGTTTTGGGGTCAATGAGAGGGCGATTCGTGACAGGCTGAGATGGCTCAAATGAGACCGGCAGAACTGATATTTGCGCGGAAGCCCCTCGTGCCATTGTAGTTCCTAGAGATATACCCGACGAACTGAACGACGAGATGGCTTTCAGGAGAGACGACGCTGGGATTGTAATTTGCGTCAAGGAGGAGAGTGGGTGGAAATATTGGAAGCCGCTGCCAACTACAGCCACGTGATTTAGCGTCGTTGTCCACTCCATCTCTTCTTCGTCTTCGCTTCTTCAACGACAGACAAATATTGCCTTGTCTATCTTGAAGAGCTTGCACTCTGTAGGGACACAGCCATATTTCCAGTGGCTTACCTCGCTAACCAAGGGCTTGTTAGGGCCAAGAAAAGGATGACAAGCACCTCGCAACACCTGTGCAACTCCCTTCTTCAAGGTTACAGGACCCAGCGATCTTGATCATATATACGGTGCACTATCCAACCATATCAGCGAATGCCTTGTCAAGGTCCACACTGCCACACACCAGGAGAAGATCTTTGCTCTTCAGAAAATATTTGAATTAACCCAGCCGCTGCTGTCCCCAATGAACTGCGGGGATACGCGGAAATTCGCAGCATTTCCTGGGATTTCCCGCTCCGCGGATGTTTGCCCTGTTTCTTTACGTTATTTGCGGAGATCCCTGTAGTTCTGATGACGGGTGCCAATGATTCGGTCTGACTGCAACTGCTTGGGTTTCAGCACCCTCAGCCCTCGGGTTATCGTGATACACTGCTCAAAATATCTTCGCTCTTTCATGAGAGCGTCTGAAATCTCGTCAATCATTCATTGTTCGGTTTCCAGAAGCGTCAATTCGATATGTCCTTGTGATGGTCTCAGTGATTTGACCCCAACCACTTTAAATCAAGTCTAGGCAACTGTGACTCGCAGTTCCTCGAAGACCAAGATGAAATATGCTTTTCTCTCCTACCTCCTCCTCTTCACCAGCGACGTTTCCGCCATCTGCTATTATCGCAACGGAAGGGTAACGCCCCAAGATGTACCGTGTAATCCCAAAGGTGCCTCTCCATGTTGTCCTCCAGGCTCTGCTTGCTTGTCAAACGGACTATGCGTAGACCCGAAAGCGCAGAACGAAACCGTCGGCTACAGCAGAGGAAGCTGTACAGATAAAAGCTGGCGGGCAGCGGGATGTCCGGGCTTCTGCGTTCGACCGGGGAAGCCATGGAATGATACACTGGGCGATTCACAGCCTATGCGCAAATGTGATAGAACAGATGTAAATTGGTATTACTGTGTTGACGCAAACGTTAAGAACGTGGATTGCGAGGTGAAGAATGAGGCCATTGTTGCTTTCCCTGGTAAGTTTTCCTTTCGTGGTCTTAATATCAACCCCCCCAAGACTTCATGCTGACCTACAACCCCCCATTAAAGGCGACCCGAACCCAACAACCGTAACAGTAATCGGATTCCCACAACCCACCAGCACCGGTCCCAGCTCAACAGCCACATCCACGCCTACAGACTCGCCCCGAGACGCCGGGAAAGCAACCGCAATCGGCGCCGGCGTTGGCGTTTCCGTCGGAGTCCTAGCAATAGCCGGCATTATATTTTTCGCATGGCGACGAAGACATCGGCAGCGAAGAGCAATGCAAGCCGACCAGCCCCCCGGTTATCCGGGTAACGATAAGAAAGACCCAACCAAGGACCGGAATCTCGTCGAGGCTCCTCAGGCGGAGGTTGTGGAGGCGCCGGGTAGTATGACGCCTGTCGGTGAATTGCCGGCTAATAGGTTACCGACGAGTCCGGTCGAGTTGCCGGGGAGTTAGGAATTTGGCTTGCTTTTCCTTAGGGGGAGGGATATGGATATGGTGTGGAAGCTGAGTTATGTTTTCCTGAATAGTCGATTTTTCATCGATGTTCTTTTTATTTTCACTTTCATTTTTCTTTATTTGAAAAGTTCAACGCAACAAAAAGCACAATCTACAACTACCCTCGATACCCCCCCATTTCCCCACGTTGCTAGTTAATAAAGCGAATAAGAAACCAATATGAATGACATGGCACAAGAGTCAATCTCCATCCGGCTTGCTTACGGTTTTTGTTTCTCGGCCGGAGCCGACAGGGGAGATGTGCCCACGAGGGCTGCATGTCAGGGAATCGAACCCTCCGCTGCTCCCCATTGATTGCAATTACATAGGGGTTTAATCCTAGATCTCGAACGTACACCACGTCCCACACCCCATGTCTATGGGGAAGGGTGCAGGGAGGTGGCCCCGTCCTGTCACTGGCCTCTTAACTCTTGCATCCACTAAAAGCCCTTTCTCACTTACAAGGGGGTAGTCATTCCTCACCCTGAGCCTCCATTAGGCACTTCAGCCCGTTGGTTAGGCAGATCTTCTCCGGCCTCTCACCCCAAACTCTATTAAAGGTAGCAGCTTTTGCCTCCCTATCCTCATAGAAAGACCTAGTGCATACTGCCCTTTCCCCCATTATGTGCCTGTTCAGCAGCCCCTTTAGGTGTCCACAAGCTGCACAGGGATCCCAGAAGGCTTTCTTCTTCCCCCATGAGTGGGATAGGAAGGCCTTCCAGAGGTACAAGAGTCAATCTCCACCCAGGTATCATTTGAACTAATAATGATAATAATAATCATAATAACACACAACTTATGAACTGTATAAACAACGAACAGCGAAACAGGAAAGGGAAGGGGGGTTCTCATACACATACATGATGTAATGAGCCTAAAACCACTACGCAATACACACGAACCTCTTGGTGTGCAAAATTATTGTGAGCTAATCAATCCACTGGATGCAATGGATGACTACTAAAGCTCTTCCCTTTTATAGTCGGCTCTTCCCTTCTATACAAATGTTCCTGCAAGATTTATGAGAGATTTCCTTCCTTTTTTGGCCAATGCACCTCCTATATGGACATCGCCCAGGACAAGCCAATTAAACTGCTAGATTTTTGCCTCAGAGTCATCACTTCCCTGCTAATTCGTCTTGGAATCCCCCATATATATGCTTCGCTACGCTCTGTAAATGAGGGTGATTTCCTCCTTCCTATCCTACTTTCCCTTTCTCTCTTTCATTCCCACCTTCCCTCATTTTCCTACTTTTCTTTACTATCCACATTTGGCTCACCCATACTTTTCCCTACCTCCCATTACAAGGAACAGCTCTGGCTGACTTGCCCAGTATATAACAGTGGATTAACACATGGAATGACACTGGGGGTGCATGAGTTTTTTCACTCAGCTGTGTGGCTCGCGCAGCAGGGTTTTCCTAGCTAGTTAGTTATCTAGACATGGAACTGCGTATCTTAGGATGCAAGTGGAGTATAACAAATAATAATAGTAATAATAATAATAATAACCCCCCTACATACCCTCCCGAGAACTGAGCCAACGCACCAACCCCCCTCACTCTCACTCTCACTCTCACCCCCCACCCTCACTTATCCCCATCAACCCCACCAGCCATAAGCTCCTTCTCCTTTACACTCAACCCCTTCCCGCCGCCATTCAATCTCATCAACGTCTCACTTGCCAGCTCAGGTTTCGCCCCATGGCCAAACAGGCGGTACTGGGCGGGGGAATTGATGCCGAAGTATACAGCTTTCAAGATCGAGAACGCGCGGAATGGGTTCGAGGTGAAGAGCTGCGAGAAGAGGCGGGGGAAGGTTGGTGTTGCGCCTAGGCCGGAAAGTAGGGAGTCGCAGTATGGGAGGTAATGGACGGTTAACGTGTGGCGGTCAGAGGGGACCATCTGGACGATGATTGTTAGGAACGTACGCGGACTCTTGGCTCCTTCAAGTTGATATCACGATACAACGGGCAATCCGAGCTTTCCATGGATTTGGCTGCGGTCGTCTGGGATCTGTGTCTGTGTGTGTGTGTGTGTGTGTGTGCCCGCGCGGGTGCCAATGCTCAGTTTTCTGACGATGTGGTCGAGGAGTCATGGCATGCGCAGTAACCGGCTTGAGGGGGGAAGTTTTATGCATTAAAACGCATCTTAAAAACAATGGCTAACTTACGTTTTTGGCTAATCCCTCTTGGAACCTCTTCATCCATTCATTCATCTCGTCGACGGGCGGCAATTCCACTCTGCCCGTAAGTATGCCCGTTGCCCATCTTGCCTGCACCTCCGCGACAGGAATAAGCGGTCCAGGGAGCTCGATGAATCCGATGAAGAAAACGTTGCTAAACCGTGGTGAAGCTACGAGCTGATATAGATCCATCGTATTCGACGACTTTAATGTCGGGTTATTTTGCACATGCCAAGTTTCCTCAGGGAGGTACGGCAGGTCAATATGATAGCCCGTGCAACAAATCACTACGTCAACTTCCAGACCCGTGCCGTTCGTGAGTACGACAGAAGTTTCGGTAAAGCTTTCGACACCTGCACGGTGAGCCTTGATTCTGTCTGTTCTGATATGCTCTACTATTAGACTGTGTACCGTCGGGTTGGCTTCCATTAATTTATGTTCAGGTTTGATCGCCTCGGGCAGCTCGCCCTGGGCGAAGTTCAAGATCTTGGTTTGGCACCATTGGGAGAAGCTCGCTGGGAGCAAGCTTTCGGCAATTCTGTCTAGTTTCGCCATGTACGTTAGATGATAGGCTAGGACATAAATAGCATCCAGCTTGGCCATTTTCATATTTCACCTGCCGGGCAGCACCAGCCCTGGATAGAGGGAATCGAGCCCTACTACCACGGCAGAGGACATAAATAGCATCAGAACAGACGTTATGGAGACAGAAACTTACTATCATAAGCCTCAACCGCTTGGCCTAGCACAAAGCGTGGGATGATCCATCCACCTCTCCTAGTCACCATATGGACTTCCTTCGCGGTGTGGACAAGTTCGGAGGCCAAATCCACAGCAGAGCTGCCAAAGCCAATGAGTGCAACTTTCTTTCCGGCGAATTGTTCTGGTTTCCGGTATAGATGACTATGGAGCAGTTCTCCCTTGAAACCTTTCATCCCTTCAAACTCAGGAGTTGACGGGCGAGTGTTATGTCCCGTGCAAGCAAATATCGCATCGTACACTGTCTTCTCCTCGAATTCCCCGTTTGTCTGATATGCCACCTCCCACCTCGAATCCGCCAACTGGGTGCATGAGATCACCTTGGTGCCTAAGCGAATATAATCTCTCAAGCCGAAATGATCCGCGTACGACTCGATATACTCCAGCATGCCGGTGTGGCTAAAGTAATCGGGATATTTGGCGGTGTCGATGGGGAAATCGCTAAAGGTGGATGTGTCACGGCATGAGTTGAGAATTACGCCTTGGTATATCGAGGATACGGCATGGCCGGTTTCGGGATCTGGCTCTTCATAACGCCATTGTCCGCCGAGTCCGTCGCGACCTTCGAAGAGGATAGGACTCAGGCCGTCGGCAAGACATTGCTTTAGGGTGGTCAGGCCAGATAATCCTAAACCAAGGTTAGTTCAGGCCACAGATGTTCCGTAGCTCATCACGCACCGCCGCCAATGATAGCGACCTTTTTCCCTTCCATGGCTTCGGGTTATGTTTCGTTATTGAGATGCTAATAAAGAGGCGGAGAGAAAGTTGCGTCACTGCGTTCGAAGTGATGCTGGCTTAACTTCCCGCGGAACTGGCTCTGGATGCTTAGGAATAGGCTAATCACAGGTAAGAGCAAAAGGAATCAAGCGGAAACAAGAAAATGAACGGATGATATAACTACAAGAACGAGAGTCTGTTGCGAAGAGTTTTTGAGATAGGGGGCTGAATATCTCCGAAGCCTTGTTGGCATGAGGCTGAACGCACAGCACAGTAAATTTAGCAACTGACTGACTAATAAGCTCGTTAACTCAGTGGACGTTCCTTCTCTGCGTGGCGCTGACCGCTAGCTCCATTGTGGACGGAAGGAAGGCACGCCCTGCCAGGTGTTGCCTCTGCCTGCCATCATTCGAAGGGACGGCAATGAAGCATAGAAGCAGTGTATATAAACAACAGAAGTAGGAACCTTGGAAGGGTTAGTTAGTTAATCCAAGATTATGTCATCGCCCATCGGCTTCGGCTATCCCGCCACGTTTTCGGCAATTTCGATAACACCTTATCGGGGCTTGGCATCCCGCGCCCCTCCTCGACCCCAGAGCCAGGATGAGGATGACATCTTTGTTTTCTCCCACGTTGCGGTAATAGGGTCCAGGTTATGACATGAAGGGTTATAAGTAGTTATACAGAAACTTTGGCTTTTATGTGAATTGCTCCTCGAAAACCGCCTACCATCTGCGTGTGTAATGCACCGCTCACTGCGTTACGTGGGATGTCGAATATCTCCAAACCGCCTCAACGAAACCAGCCCATGCTGCGGGGCTCAGAAATCTACTGGCTTAATCCCGATAAATGGGGGGAATTGGACTATTGATGGTGATGATAGCACTTCCCCATCCTCTGTCTCACAGTATGCGATAAAGACCGATACGGCTACGATAACCATACGAGACATTCGCCTGTTGCTGCCATCTCATATCCCAATCTATTTCTGTAGCAATTATGGCCTGCAATCTTCGCAGTTATGTAATTGGATATTGCTTGGTGGGTATCCCGGCACACTCGGTTTCCCCATGTTAGTTACTAGTGGAGGGTCCTAGAGGTAAAGTATTAGGTTATCAGATGGAGAGGGGTGTGATTGTAGCTTGACTAGAGGATTGCGAAAATCCCACGCTGGAGAGGAGATACGGATAGAGATGAGGAGGCTTATATACTTCGCTGTTTCGCTCGCAGTGTCGTAACTATATTTCTGCTTATATCTCCTATTCTCATTTTTCCAATATTCAATTCTGTCAACTATCCATTTAATCCTCCCCAGAACATACCTAGATAATAATTGCCGATCATGCCAGAAGATATCAAGGTATTTACTCCATGCTACCCCTCACTACCACCATCGACTCGTCTTCACAACTCCTAACCCCCTACCCCAGGCCCTCCACGACTGGAAACCAGTCGTCATCCACCAACCCCTCCTAAACAGCATCCGCCCCGAGCTCCTCCCCCGCTTCGACCCCGTCTACGTCGAGCACTACAACCGCAACAACGTCGGCCGCTTCCACACCCACCAAGTCCCCATCGAGGACTTCCGCGCCGACCCCACAAAGTACCTAATCAGCTACGGTCGCGCTGCCGGGCCCGACGTCCACCGCATCTCCGAGACAAAATGCCCCGTCAAGGACGGCGAGATAACCCTGCGCATCTTCGAGCCTGAGCAGCTGCTCGATAGCGAGGGGAAGCCGAAGAAGAGAGGCGCGTATATCAACTTCCATGGCGGCGGGTGGGTGTTTGGCGGGCTGCCGGCGGATCATGATTTCTGTAAGCGGGTTGTACATGATTTGAAGGGTGATGCTGTGGCGATTGATGTGGATTATCGACTTGCGCCTGAGTACAAGTATCCTACCGGGGTTGAGGATTGCTGGGCCGCGTTTAACTGGGTGAGTTATCACTTAAAGTCACTTAAAGCCACGAGCTCGTAATATCAAACTAACGAAATCCCCTAATAGGTCCGCGACCATGCCGAAGAGCTAAACATCGACGTTAACCGTCTTGCCGTAGGCGGTGCATCGGCTGGTGGCCACCTCAGCGCCGTCATCGCCCATCTGTGCCGTGACAATGGCTTCCCGCTGGCTCTCCAACTCCTCATCGTGCCGGTGACGGACATGCACAGCTCGTTCACGCCAGAGGGCAAATTCGACCCCGTCAACACGCCGTATGAATCATATCGAGAGATGGAATACACTACCGCGCTGCCTGCTGCGCGCATGGAGTTTTTCCACAAACATTGGCTTGGAGTCCCACGGCCGGAGAAGTCTGCTGATGTATGTAAATTTATATCCACCTACCTACCTTTCCTTACCCCCCCGCCTCACTCCCCCGCACCTCGTTATTTCTCAAGGGAAACACCCATTCATTTAACTTACCAACCGACAACAGGACTGGAAAATCTCCCCCATCTTCGCGCCCAACTTCTCAAACCTCGCGCCGGCGCTCGTGTGGACGGCAGAGATGGACCCACTCCGCGACGAAGGCGAGGCATATGGCGAGAAACTCAAGGCTGCGGGCGTCGAGGTTGAGGTGATCCGGTGCGCCGGGGTGCCGCATACGTTTAGCCATCTGGATGAGATTCTGGATGCGGGCAAGCTGTTTAATTCGAAGAGCATTGAGGTGTTGGGGAAGAAGTTGGTGGCGTGAATGGGGATGAGTTTGTTTGTGGGGTAGATAGGTAGTAGATGAGTGCGTATATTAGCCATCAAATGTAGTTATTCTGCTTGTGCTCGAAGTGGGATATATATACTATCCATCCATGGTGCTTGCTGTATGGAGCAGAGAGATCTCCTGAGCGAGTAACGCGAATTGGAGCCATTTTTTGAGAATAGGTCCTATGATTCCATAAGCATCGTAACATTAAGACATGCAACTAGGTAACTAGCAGGGACATGTAGTTAATGAAAGCATCTCAAAGCCATCAATTCCATCCCCATGGACCATAACAAAACCACAGAACCCTCCCATCGGCCAGGGAATCTAAGAAGCAAAATCCAACCTTCCCAAAACAGCCTAGCCCGCTCCCCAAAAATACATGTTGGGAAATCTGACCATACCAAAACGACACCGGTCACCTGACCCGCCACTCCTCCCATACAAAATCGATGCCGTCATTGCCGCTCAGCCGGCCAAATACGGTAAGTACAATACCGGGGAGATTCGGGAAAGACCCAAACAATGCCGGTCACTGCTCATCATTCTTTTTTTTTTCTCACCTTCACGGCGTCTCTTTTTTTGTTTGTATATTGGATTGAAAAAGGGGGGAACCTTTTATACCTGTCAATTACATATAACACCTCAATTGCCCTTTAATCCCCTCCAATTAACCCCCCCAATTACCAACAGCCCAATTGCTGCGTGTAGCAAAAACACTTTCCCTAAGCAAAAAATTCGCCCGGCAGCCGCTAGAACAAGAATCGCAACCGCCAACAAGACGAAACCGAAACCATGCTCCCTCACACCACCCCCGCCACTACCGCCCTGCGGTCACTTTCGACGCTGAAATATGCCGCCCGCTCCGCACAGCCTTCCTCCTCCTCCATCCTCTTCTCTTCCGTTGCTCGATCATACGCTACTACTACTACTGCTGCCAGCCGGAGATCGATAAATCGTCTTTCGTCGCTGTCGCAGAGCTCTGGTCGCTATTTGAATAATACCGTTTATTATACCCGGGTTGGAAAGAGAGGGTTTGCGTCTACTGGTGCAATCATGGTATGGATTTCTTGACTTTCTTTTGGTATTGAGGGAGGGGTGGGGAGTTGGAGAAAGAAGGATTTATGGGGTATAATGGTCTGGACTTTGGCTGATTGGAATTGAATGGAATAGGCTTCGAGAACCGAGACCGATGCCTTTGGTGAAATCCAGGTACGTTGCGCCACTACCTCCAACGCTAGAAGGTTATTGGAGAGGATATGATCCTGACACAATTCGCTACAGGTCCCTGCGGACAAGTACTGGGGAGCCCAGACTCAACGGTCTCTAACGAATTTCGAAATCAATCAACCTCAAGATCGCATGCCAGCTCCTGTCGTCCGGGCATTCGGGATCCTCAAGGGCGCCGCTGCGACGGTAAACATGAAATATGGACTCGGTAAATAGCACTCCTCCAACGTATTCCCGGACCTTCGACTGAGGTTTCACTTTTGTAGATCCTAAAATCGGCAAGGCTATCCAGCAGGCTGCTGCAGAGGTTGCGTCGCTTAAGCTCATCGATCATTTCCCTCTCGTTGTCTGGCAAACGGGCTCCGGTACCCAGTCCAACATGAACAGCAATGAGGTCATTTCGAACCGCGCGATCGAGATTCTGGGCGGCACTATGGGCACTAAGAAGCCAGTTCATCCTAACGACCATGTCAACATGTCTGCTTCGTCCAACGACACCTTCCCTACCGTTATGCACATTGCCGCAGTTCTCGAGCTCGAGCAGAGGCTGCTTCCATCCCTCACCAGTCTCCGAAATGCTCTCCAGCAAAAGGTGGACCAGTTTGATAAGATCATCAAGATCGGAAGAACCCACTTGCAGGACGCTACGCCCCTGACCCTAGGCCAAGAATTCTCCGGCTATGTTGCCCAACTCGATCGTGGCATCGAGCGTATCCAGAACACCCTCCCCCATCTCAGATACCTGGCACAGGGAGGTACTGCTGTCGGTACCGGTTTGAACACGTTCAAGGGTTTCGATGAGGCCATCGCGGCTGAGGTCACCAAGATGACTGGTACCGAATTCAAGACTGCGCCCAACAAGTTCGAGGTTCTTGCTGCCCACGATGCTGTCGTCGAGGCATCAGGCTCCCTCAACACTCTTGCCTGCTCCCTGTTCAAGATCGCCCAGGATATCCGTTTCCTCGGATCTGGTCCCCGCTGCGGTCTCGGAGAGCTCATGCTCCCCGAGAACGAGCCTGGTTCGTCCATCATGCCTGGCAAGGTAAACCCAACCCAGTGCGAGGCCTTGACCATGATCTGTGCCCAAGTCATGGGTAACCACGTTGCCGCCACCGTCGGAGGAATGAGCGGTCAATTCGAGCTCAACGTGTTCAAGCCTGTTATGATCAACAGCCTCCTCCACAGCGTGCGGATCCTGAGTGACGGTATGCGGTCTTTCGAGAAGAACTTGGTCGTGGGTATCCAGGCCGATGAGAAGCGAATCAACTCTCTGCTCCACGAGAGGTAAGTTCCGGAACCTACCCCTCTTTAGAATCATAGATCTGTACTAACGTGGCACAGTTTGATGCTTGTCACCTGCTTGAACCCAGTCATTGGGTACGACATGGCCTCCAAGGTCGCCAAGAACGCGCACAAGAAGGGATTGACCCTCAAGCAGAGCGCTATGGAGCTGAACGCCCTCAGCGAGGCGGACTTCGATGCCCACGTCCGTCCTGAGCTGATGATCAGCCCCAAGGAGAAGAAATAGAGGTCTAAACGGCTGGGTGGGGGATCATTGATTTTGCGTGGAGCGGCATTGGGATTGGTGTGATTTTCAAGCGTTGTCTTTCTTGTACAGTCCAGTTTGTTTTCTTGAGTCCTTGTATTATTGCATAGAGAAAAGGATCCGTTTCCCGTAGAAGGTGTGAAAATATGAAAAAGTCAACAGATGTTCTTGTTGTTCTCTGGGGAAAGAAAAAGACAGTCCGAGGAACATTGACGGGAAGAGCCTTGGTTCAACCCGAAGTATTTCCCATGTGCAAATCGCTGAGAGCTGATTGCGCTAGTCCCGGAATGGCAAGGCGTGTCACAGCCCCCAGGAACAAGATTTTGTTGAGTCGCAGCGGCTGAGACATCCAGACTCGACTCCGCAGAGATATAAAAAGATTTATCCACACTCGTTTTAAAGACACATTCACACCAGATCTCTACTCAAAGATACGCAACCTAAACCATTGACTTTGCCCAATCCATTGTTCACCCGGAAACCCGCGCTGCCAACCACCACTTTCCCTACCCAACCTCCATCCAAGCCGCTGCCTCACCAACCCTCCAACATCTCGTTATCAACCAGCTCAGGACTAGCAGCGGAAGCAAGTCTACCTTCCACTACCCTATACCCCCCTCAATCTCCAGCCAACCCATCACAATGGCCAGCGGAACCTCGACAACCGTCGTCCACACCCCATCCTCCTCGACATCCCCCTCCTCCCCCACTCGCTCAATAGACGACGACACCCCCCTCTTCTCCCCCACCTACATCTCCCCCACGGTCCAAAGCCAACTACCAGAAAACTACACAATCCGACCCCTCCGCCGCTCCGACTACTCCTCCGGCTACCTAGACGTGCTGCGCGTGCTGACCAGCGTCGGCGACTTCTCCGTCTCGCAGTGGAACGAGCGGTACGACTGGATGGCCAAGCGGAGCGAGGAGTATTTCCTGCTTGTCATCTGTGATGGGGAAGAGAGAGTGGTGGGGACGGGTAGTTTGATTGTTGAGCGCAAGTTTATACACTCGCTGGGCATGGTGGGGCATATTGAGGATATTGCTGTTGAGCAGGGGCAGCAGGGGAAGAAGTTGGGGTTGAGGATGATTCAGGCGTTGGATTATGTGGCGGAGAGGGTTGGGTGTTATAAGGTATGTCTGTCGTTTACACACATTATTTTTACGTTGTTCGGGCGTGTGTTCTTGACGCTTGGTGGTGCCCGTTGCTATATATAGAACTGCACATGCTGACACTCCTTTGCCAGAGTATCCTCGACTGCTCAGAGGCAAACGAAGGCTTCTATGTGAAGTGCGGCTTTAAGCGCGCTGGTCTGGAAATGGCCCATTACTACAACCGCGTAGAGTAATGAACTCTTCGCCGGTATAGACTCATGAGCCATCTTCCTTTCACTGTCCGCAGCCACAAACGATAGCGGTGGAATCCCGACTTTATTGAAGCGGGAGCTTGTGTCGTTGAGAAAGATACCCATCTTGTCGATGTTTCCGCTTATCGCCTACTGTCTACCTACATTCTACATACCTACACTCTACAAACCAAGGACCTCCGTCATTCGAAATCTCTGGATGTCGATCCTGTACATATCTTCCGGGTGATAACAGCGGAGGGACAGTGATTGGCCCCACCACTCTATTCCCCTTCATCCAGAAAGAGACGAGATAATCCCTCGTGCTATCAGGCACACGTTTTGTTCCTTTTTACTTTGTCTATATACAAGCTTTTTTTTTTCCGGTTGAGCAACTTTGCGCGTTCCTGGACTGTTTTTTTTACCTTCTGCGATTGGAGGGGATCGATTTATATTGGTATTGGGGCGTATAGATAATAATAAATCACATAGATAGCGAAGTTTTTTGAATGCTTCATTTGATATCCGTTCCTGGATTGTTCGTTTCTATTTATGCATGGGTTCGTTGGTTCTGATGTGATTGTGATGCCTTTAGGTTCCTGTGTAGGATAGATACCAGTTCTGCAACGCCTCGGGGTTTATCTGTGAATGCGACGGACTGCTTAATTTGATTTCACGGGGGAGCTTTCGATGCTTGAACTATTATGCTGGACAGTACAGTGTGTAGTGCAGCGTTAAAGGCACCTTTTGGCCAGCATTATGCCGTCTGGAGGTAACAAAGTAGGAGGAAGATTATGAAATAAAAGTAAAAAATACAAGAAATTATCTCGCCCAATCCTAAACATAAATCCAGAAAAGAAACCCACGTCGTCCAAAAGGAAAATAAAAACCTGTTGGTTTGTCAAAGTTGGCCAAAGAAACTTGAAGTTCAAAGGGGGTTCCGTTCCCCAGAATCCAAATTTAGCAGGGCAACCAAAGTCACGTGTCGCACTTTAGCGAAGGCCTTGGCGAATCTTCGCACCACCAACATCGAAAGAAGGGTCGTTGTATACCCGCTTGGTCGACAACGAGTTCAATTCAACCAACGAAGTTCAACAAATCCTCCGGCTGCGCATCTACCTCCATCCCCAAGATGCGTACCTACGACGATACCTTCAGCGGCGAGAAGATTTACCCTGGCAAGGTACGTTTTCTGTTTTTGAATGTTTTCGACGACACCACAAGACGGGGACCACTGGGTGGATGGATGGATGGAAGGGGATGGGAAGCGGTTGGACTACGATGCACCTGGGCTTCAAACTGTCTTTGGTTTATTGGGGCAGATTTTTTCGGTTCTCATCGATTTGGTGTCGGGAGGGGGGCCAGTTTTTGAAGGTGTTGCATAATGCTAATAAATCCGTCGCTTTGAAATAGGGTAAAATCTACGTCCGCGGTGACGGCAAGATCTTCCGCTTCCAGAATGGCAAGACCGAGTCCCTCTTCCTCCAGCGCAAGAACCCCCGCAGAATCTCGTGGACGACCCTCTACAGAAGACAACACAAGAAGGGTATCTCTGAAGTCAGTGGCCATTCCATCCTTTTTTTTCTCCCTATATTGTTAGATGTGGGCATGTGGTGGAGGGCGAATCGTGTGAAGCATGACGGGTGGTCAGAAGCAAAGGGAAAAAACCGAATCAGGAGAATATAAAAAAGATGCTGGATGAAATGAAGGAAATCGGGAGATCCAACGAAACAGGCCAAAATGACTAACTTCGTCATCTTTTCTTTCTCAAACGTATAGGAAGTCGCCAAGAAGCGTACCCGTCGCGTCGTCAAGTCCCAGCGTGGTATCGTCGGTGCCTCTCTCGATGTGATCAAGGAGCGACGAAGCATGCGCCCCGAGGCCCGCCTCGCCGCCCGCCAGGCCGCCATCAAGGAAGGAAAGGAGAAGAAGAGCGCCGCTGAGAGCAAGAAGAAGGCTGAGAAGGCCAAGAACGCTGCCAGCGCTTCCAGAGGCCAGGCCAGCAGAATCCAGAGCAAGCAGGGTGCTAAGGGCGCTCCCGTCAAGGTTGCTGCTAAGTCCCGTTAAACTGGGGTTAGTGGTGGCTTGGGGTGTGTCGTGGATGGGTGGATGGAGTGCAATTGAAAATCGGTGTTGGAGCCTTCTCATGATGTAACTGGGATATTTATTGTCTGCCTTTGTATCGGAAACTGTGTGGGCCACGCATGGTTTTCTCTCTGCTATGGGTAGGGTTTGGCCGTGATTTTCTTTGCGGATGGGTTTTTTCCCTTTTTTTTATGTCTGTCGGCTAGCAAAAATAAGAGCTTAGTTACGCAGATTGTTCATTATGATTGCTTTCTACGATATCAAGTGTATTCAGCATGAATAGCGCCTGTATAACCACCTTTAGTCGAGCGATGAGTAGGTATCAAAACCTCATGGGAGAACGTAAATTGCAAATATCCTACCGCTATTGGTCTCTAGATGATATGGGGAATCTGGAGTCTTTCAAGTTTACCGTTACAGACCGATCTATCAAACTTGTAGATCTACATCCCACCTCCGGCAGAAAGGCCCTCCACCCCGCGGATTGAGTTGTACGCCTGGTCTTCCCAAATAGGCAATAGGGCAATGCCCTAGCCAGCCTTTGCCCCAAATGTCTTGGCACTCGCTAAATGGGGAACCTCCCTCTTGACTCACAATCTGACCTGCCTCTGAACGACGACAACGACACCTCATCGATCGAAGCCAAAGCGAGCGTAAGTCTCTCATCTATCCTATTCCTACTCATCCTCTCGAAGCGACAAAATCGCGACTCGCGTCGTTGCGTTCTACCAAAAACTCCTGATACCATACCGCCACCGCTCGCTTAATACGGTGGGCCGGAAAAACCAAAGCTAACTGGTCAATCAGCCTCTTCAGCCTCTGCCTTCACACAGTTAACAACTTCCTTCGACGACATCCTTCGCAACCTCATCGCCATCACCGTTCGCACATCATGGGTAAAGTTCACGGATCCCTCGCCCGTGCGGGTAAAGTCAAGTCGCAGACCCCCAAGGTCAGTTCACCTTTTTCCAACCACCAAAGCACGACTCCGCTCCCGCAAGAACGAACGTTCCTCCGATATGGGTTCTCCTGAAAACTCTGCCCGCGAGGGCGCAGTCAGAGGAAGTGCTATCGATAAAGGAGCTAGCCGTTTGGTGGAGGAGATAGATGGGAAAGCCCGGGCATGGACAAATTTTGGCTGACTGTGGAATGTTATCGGATATAGGTCGAGCCTCAAGAGAAGAAGAAGACCCCCAAGGGCCGTGCCAAGAAGCGTCTGCAATACACCAGACGTTTCGTTAACGTCACTCTGACTGGTGGCAAGCGGAAGGTGCGTTTTCATAGACCTTTGGATAATATGGCTCTGGGATGGGATGGATATATTGTCCAAACAGAGCCAGGTGAAGGGATTCCTTACTAACTTAACTGTCACCCATTTAGATGAACCCCAACCCAACCTCGTAAATGCGTTTCTTTGCGGCTTTCCTAGGGTTGTGTTACGTTGCTATGCGTTTTTGAGGGTTTTCTTTTGCCAATTTGTGATGGAATGGAATTCGAATACGGATGACGAACGAACGGCCTACGGAGGAATTATGATCGATCGGTTTTCGCGATGCGCCATCATCGTGCCCTTTTGCTGGAAGGGGTTGGAAAGAAGGGACAACGTGGAGGGAACAAACAGGGATTCAGTCCAGCCTGGAAATGCTAGGCTGATTCTTTCGATATTTCTCCATCTTTTGTTGTGTTTGTCGTCTTTCTGACATGTACTCTTATGCTCTTTTTGTCGAGTACTTCGGAATCCAAATTCAGTCTTTCTTCCGCCCAAAATATTCGCTTTGCACACTACCTTTTCTTCGCTCCGTTTATTGGCGGTTTTTGTGAAATATCCATTTTACCAGTGTAGCAGGTAGCAGACTTCTCTGAGCAACATGGGCAATACATGCATAGTTTGCTTGTTAGCTTGTTTTCATCCTGTCTCAATAAGTATCCGTGGTTCCGTGAGCCTCGCTCCATTCCAGGCTCCCATCCTGTCACAGATATCAAGTACCTCAAAACCCGCCGCTCTACTAATCCGTTCCGTCATCCTGCCCAGCGAACGGCCGGCTTCGTGGCATAAATCCACATGGCGCCCAGCCCTTTTCCCCTTCCAGCCCCCTCCTGACCCCTATTCTATTCCATGTCCATGGAAAAGTACCGCTTCCCGTCTGTTACTCCAGCCAGCTACGTCATGTGTCCCCTCCCCACAGTAAATTTAAATCGGAATAGATACAGTCGATAGTTCCAAAGTCGCAGTTTACCTACATGCGTGACATTTCTCCTTCGTAGGTTTAGGAAGGTGCTACCTAGACACAATCATTAAGGTTTGCCCGCGACTTCCTCAAAAGGGGGAAATCCGTCAATCCCGCCCAGGTGTTGATTCTTCCCTCATCTCGCCAACCTCATCTTCTTCTCGACCTCTTCTCGTTCTCTAATCCCACCCTTCCCAGTGGTTACTCAATATCACTTGTTAGTGTTATAGACTTCAAGGTTCTGTCATGTTCGAAGATGAATAAGGAGGTGTTTTCACGGCAAGAAGGCTTGCCTGAGTTCTCACGTCCCCAACGTTGATATGGAGGTGTTTCTCGGGAAGAAACCCTACCACTGTTCAGCCCACGAAGAGATATCAGGAGGACAAATACTAGTACTGTTGTCTGCATCGTACGTCCGGGTTACGGGGTAAGGGTGAGTCCTCCGCCCCTGGGTAAGGACCGTGAAAAACAAGCCCCCCACCCCCAAATCCATGCGTCCTACGATACTAATATATTATAATAGGAAGCAATCATATCAAAATAACGGCTTTGTTGATTCTAGTTGCTTAAGGGAGGGGCCTCCCTTTCGAGGAAAGTGTACGTCATCAAGGCGTTCCACTGCATGGTTTCCAATTAGGCCAGCCCGAATACAACCTTCCTTACGAACGGTGCTATTTCTTCAATGAGTGTCTAAATCGAGTTTCCTTGTGGATCTTCCGGGCAACATGACATTTTCAACAGGGGGCCGTTTATGGTTAGCGCCAATATTTATTTAGTATCACTTCCAGTTACGCGCCCAAAACTTCTCCCGATATCACCAACAGTCATGCCCAAGGCAATTTTGGCGCCTGGTGCCTGTGCCTCCGTCTATGGGCTTCCTAATAGGCCCAACGGAACGGGTGTGCAGAACCCCCGAAGCCAGGGTAAACAGCAAACTGCTGCGTTGGACGAATGAAATAATGTGCAAACGAGGCTTGTCCTCCGTCCCCAATCGACTGGACTGAGCGTCGGCCAGCCAGTGATCTCCCCCGTCATGGGCGTCAAGCAGCCAGGATAATTTGCTCGTGCATCCAAGCGCATCTCCAACGGCAAGGCTATCAGGAGTGTGCAAGATATTTCCAACTTCGAGCTGCTCCTCCATTTCAGTTGAAATGTTGCTCAAAATCGTTACTTTTCCTAGGGAAAATGTCTGTTCAAACAAAGAAATGGATGGTCAAATTGGGATTCAGCCGCCCTGCGCATATGAAGAAGAAGTCCCGTCTTCCCAATGCAGGGTCCTCACAAACGCAACCTACTTCCATAACGCCTGCCACTGTCCCCCCTACTACCCAGCGGAAGACAACCTCTACGACAAGCTCACAGCCTGCTACCACCACAACATCTGCGCCGCCCAAAGCGCCTCCTACAACCCGAGACCTTTGGTCTGATGCATTGCAGACTCTCCCACAAGATGACCAGGCCGCAATCCAGAGTATGCGGCCTGCAGAGCCGAAGCCGCGGCCTCTGTCGGAGAATATTGAAGAACTAGTCGGGATGGCTAGAACGAAACAGAGCGAGTGTGAAACGAAATCCTACAGAGTGACATTCGGTGGGAAGGAATTAATATTGCGAGATGTTGCCGAGAAGACGATATTTTGGCTGCAGAAGTTCATAGCCGTTGGCGATGTTGCTGTGGGCTACGATCAGGTCCACGCCTCTTTGCCCTGGGCGGGCGTCCGGTTCATGCTTCAGGTAAACTAAAGTCATACACTTCTAAGTGGAATATTTATGCATGATGCATCATACTAAGCTTATCCAAGGTATTCGTTGCCGAATCCACTCAAATGGGAGCCTTACTCGTGGGCATCGAAACGATCACGTATTTAGTCGGCCGCTGTGCAATATACGAGAGCTTGTACAGACCCGGAGCTACACCAAAGGACGCGTTGCAAAATCTTGAAGCAGCGTTGACTGAGCTCTACGCCGTTATCCTAGGTCTAATAGCCCTAACTTACCGGTTACTCTCTAAAAACACTGGGACTCGAGCCCTTCACGCTCTTGTGAAACCCAGCGAGGTGTTAGATTATGTCAACAAATGTCGAGACCTACAAGCGAGGGTCGATGTCGAAGCCCAGAATTGCGAGCGTATTCTCAATCGAGATGCTCGGGAGGTAGACTTAAAAACCCAAAGGCTCCTTGGGATATTGAGCACACCGATTCTCCGCTCAGACAAAAAAGTTTCTGCGTTATTAGAAACAGTGAATGACGAGGAGCGCTTAAACATACTTGATTGGATCTCAGATGTGCTTTATAGAGCCAACCATCGTACCGTGGCAGACAGCCGCACACAGGGAACCTGCGAATGGATTTTGAAGCATCCAAGTTACTTCGAATGGTATAATACAAGCTCATCTGTGACGCTTTGGCTCTATGGGACTGGTATGTGCCAAAGCTCGGCTAGGATGATTGGAGTGGTGCTGACACATATCAATAGCTGGGACGGGAAAGACCTTCCTTGTGTCTAAGGTTATTGATGAGGTCCAGAACACCCTGAAGAACGACCCCAATCACGAAGGCCTTGCATTCTTTTATTGCAATAGAAATGATCCCGAACGGCGAGAACCCTTGGCCGTATTGCGGAGTTTTGTGCGTCAGTTATCGACTACTGCGAATGGCCGAGGTTCGATGCAACAACGTATCCGGCAGTATTATAAAAAGTCTCGAGAGGAAGGTTCTACGCCCACCATAAATGACTGTAAAGAACTTCTTCTTGAGCTCATTAATACCTATCCAAAGACGACAATTATCTTGGATGCCTTGGATGAATGTGAAGAACAGAAACGCGCTGTTCTTGTCGAGGTGGTTAACTATTTTGTTGCTTCCGCGTCACGACCAGTCAAGATATTTATTTCAAGTCGACCCTATGTAGACATCAGGGATATGTTCTGGAGTCACGCGAATATAGGAATACAGGCGACAGATAATCACGATGACATCTCCAAGTTTGTTAAGAACGAGATCGTCAGACACCGGAGGTGGAACAAAATGTCAACCGAACTTCAGAAAGATATCGTTGACACACTTCAGGATCGTAGCCAGGGGATGTAAGTAGCTAATATACCCGAAATTCCGCCGTCTGCACACCTGATTCTAACCATGTAATATAGGTTCCAATGGGCGTACTTGCAGATCAAACAACTTCTTGTGTTGCAACAGGAAAAACATATCAAGGCCCGCCTAGGGAAACTCCCCGCTGATCTCAAAGACACGTACACTGAGATATTCGATGCAATGGATGAAATCGAAAGAGTCGTTGCAAATCGTGCTTTCCAATGGGTCATGTGCTCCCGCAAACCACTTTCAACCGAGGAGCTTCTCCCTGCTGTATGCCAGGATGGAAGTGATACGATCAATCCTATTGACGACCTTGACGAGGACCTTCTCCTTAGGTACTGCCACAACCTTTTGATTATTGACCCCAATCGTGCAGTTTGGGTTCCTTCCCACCTCTCGGTGATAGAGTACTGCGAAGAGCTTCTCTGGAATCAGAAGCAGGCAAACTGTCTGGTGACGACTGTGTGTCTCGCATTACTCAATGATCCTGCCTACCACTTTCAACATGACGATAGCAAGGATCAAGATGCAAATACCGGGTTGTCAAATGGCCATCAATTCTATAGCCTTGTAACGTACGCGGCCTATCATTGGATGATACATGCGCGACAGTGCGGCGATGACGGGGGCAATACTGGTCGAATTTCTGATCTTCTCGGCAGATTCCTTGGATCCCCAAAAGAAAGCAGCTCTGCGTTTCACAGCTGGCATAGAATGATTAAGCAAACTCCTCATCTTCAACTGCCACTGTCGTCCATTTTTAGAAGATCCGAGTTTAGTGCCGGTGATCTTGAACCTACATGCCTGTCCACCTTTGCCGTTTGTGCCTTTGGACTATATACTCTACTACCGAACTGGTGGGCTAGTCCATGGCCAGACCAAGGGGCGAAAAACAGCCGGGGCCGTTCACTTCTGCAGCTTGCAGTATTGGGCGGATCATTGCCTATTTGCGAGCGCCTTCTTGAATGGGGAGCAGACGTCAACGAACAGTTAATAGCGAAAGTATACGCGAATGCCCTGGTGGCCGCAGTGTCAAACAGCGACAAGAATATGGTGAGAATGTTGGTTAGCTCGGGAGCAGACGTCAATGATCAACTTCTTGTTGGAAGCTTTGGCAGTGCACTGGATGCAGCCGTACAACTGGCCGATATAGATACCGTGGAGCTCCTGATTAACTTAGGAGCTGACGTGAATGCATGCCTTATGGCGCATAACTTTGGCAGTGCACTAGCGGCGGCAGCAGGACAAGACTGGACGAAACATTCTATGAAAGATGTGGTCGACCTACTCATAAAAGCCGGGGCGGACGTGAATGCGCAACTATTCATCGGAGACTGGGGCAGCGCTCTTTCGTCCGCGGCATACATTGGTGACATAGAGGTGGTCAAGCTACTTCTTGACGCCGGTGCGGATCCCAATGCTCCCCTTCATGTTGGGCAATTTGGCAGTGCGCTAGCGGCCGCGGCTACTAAGGGGCATCTAGAGGTGGTGAAGCTGTTGATCGAATCGGGGGCACAAGTGAATGTCCCACTTCAGGAAGGCCAGTTTAGTGCCATTACGGGTGCTGCAAGTCGGGGACATAGAGAGATAGTGGAGATCCTCGCCGAGTTGGGAGCAGAGGTGGAAGTTGCACTTGAGACAGGAGGTTTCCGTACTGTCCCGGCAAAGGAGGTGGATTACCATGAATTGCTGGTCAGTTATTCCAGGAATTTGGATGCTATGTACCGAAGGATTTATTATACTTGATTTTGGATTTTTTGATTTATTTCCCCCTTTTTGGTTCCTTGATTATGATAGTATGTTGCGTGGCTGGTATATTATTTTATATTTGATCCGTATATGGCGGTAGAGAGTGTTTGGGACGCTCGAGTCCCATTCTTGTCACTACACTCTGATATACCCAGAGGAAAATAGGCGTTCCATATCTCCTATTCAAGAGGACGTGGAACAAATAATCCGCTGCTCACAATATGCACGACGCAGGGATCTATTTTACTCAATGACAAAGATTCTATTGATGTATGAGAAGAGGTTATGTCAGTCAGTCAGAGGCATTCATGAAAATAAGGACAGTGACAGAGAAAAAAAACAAGGAGAACAGAAGGACCGTCAGCAGAACCACAGTTAGCTAAAGAAATCAACAAACTAGGACCAGAACGCCTAGTAATCTCAACAACAATATCACCAAGAAATAAAAAGGAAAGGGGGAGTCGCTCCAACTGAACATCCACTTGTGCATATTGATTCAAGCACGGACAACACAAAATGGAAAAATAATATAGGGCATCATTTAAGTTGATCGAACGGGAAGGAATGTGCCTTCGCTTCTATCAACAGTCTAATAGCCTCTTCTTTGGTGCCATTTATGCTTGTGCGGTGCTTGGCTACACCAATAGCTTTCGTCTGGTCCTTTTCCCACTCTTCAGCGACCTGGGCGGCGAGCGGATCCTTGGAATTGGGCGCTCCAAGGAGGGCTTGGATCGAGAGGAGGATGGTGCGGATTTGGAGGGCGGGGGACCAGTTATCTATTTGGTTTTAGGATTTTTTGTTAGTTTGTGTTATTTGCTGTTGTTTGTGTTGGTATTTATTTCGGGAAGGAAGGAGATGATGAAGCGGGGAGGGTTGATTGATTGGTCAGGTTGGTACTTTTTAATACGTCCAGACAGACTCTCCCGACTCCGTCGATGTTGGGATGGTATATTTTTGTCATGAAATGGACTTTTGGCGGGGCCATGGGGTAGTCGTCTGGTAGGAAAATTTGTATTACGAAAATCCCGCCTAGATGTTTTTTTGTTTTTTTGTTAGTTAAATCGAGCTGCTAGATTGAGTGAGGGAGGGGGCTTTCGATTGTCTTGGTTTTTGATTTGGGTTGGGTTGATTGACAATGCCATTGTTCGCGAATTAAGTATAACGGTACAGGGGGAGGGCGGGGGGGGTTGGGCATGCAAAATACACACCTTCATACGGCGAATCCGGGGGCCCTTCAAGAGTGACGTCGAAATGGCGGAGGTTCTCTGGTCTTGGAGCTGCGATGATGCCGGGAACACTTTTTGTGGAGAGATGTTAGATATATGTTTTTAGCCAGGGGAATAGGGGTCTGAAGGCAGGTATATAAACACTCACGGCTCGGTCATCAGACGCTGGGTCTCCTTGATTATTCTCTTTGGCAAAGACATGGCTGGGCTTCCACAGCAATGCAAGACAACGCAACTGCGGGACAGCAGGCTGAGGTTTGGTAAGGGGGAACACAGCGGGATACACTGCGGCGTATATCCGGGGCTCAAGCAGCTACTATTGGGATATGTGCAAGCCAGACACGGCCTTGAGCGGGAGCGATATGTGCAGACGAAGAGCAGGATGCATGTCGGACCAGATGGAAGTCAAGGGGGGTGCGATGCCCGCATTTTTCTGCGTGTGTGGCTCTATCGCCCGCCGTAGTCTGCCCGCCCCTCTTGCGGCTGGCTGCACGCGCCAACTGCGCAGTTTGTCAGGTGATGACGTCGGTGTCATGTGACGGCGCTTGGACGCTGCTTATGTAATCCATCCCTGGTGCACCTTGCGGACTTCCAGAAACGGAAAGACGGGGACCTCATCAGGGACAGACATCGCAGGCCACGTCCGCAGTCTAGGTATGTTGCCCAGCCGAGATAGCTTCGTTCTTCCATTCTCTGTCTCCCCAACTGGAGTCCTCTTGCTGTGGAAATTTGCATGGCTAATTCTTCTAGTATTGTCCCAGCCAAAGCTTCACCTTTTGCTTCCGACGACGACAGCCTACGTTTCGATATGGGAATTACACGGTCCCAAGTCCAAGCCGGCGCTCCATCCCCTTTCGCCTCGCCTGTCCGATGTTCCCCATGAGCTCTTGCTCACCGTGTGAGGCCGGCTTAGACAGCTTCTGTCTATCTCGGCGGGTAGTAATTCGATAGCCGTTGTTGTCCACTCGACATATTCGACATGATGTCAAGCCCTATGGCATTGAGGCCATTGGCCTCTGCCTATGAGAGCCCTACCTTTGGCGAGGACAGCTCGTTTCATGTCGAGCAGCCCGTGGGGTCCATGTCAATATCTCCGTGCGGGAGAGATGTTGTGCTGGCTTCGTATGTTCCCCTTAACCTGAAGGTATCCTCCAATGTCGCTGACGACGTAATAGAAAGGAGGGTCTCCATATAATTGATCTGGACAGCCCCTACTCCCCCCCTCGATACCTCCCTCACCATACCCCATGGGAAGTAGCTGATGTCCAGTGGTCCCCGTTCGCCTCACGAGACAGCTGGGTTGTAAGCACATCAAACCAGAAGGCATTGGTATGGAACCTGGCAATGAAAACGTCCCGGAACTCGATCGAATACGTTCTGCATGCACACTCCCGAGCAATCACAGATATAAACTTCTCCGCCCACCATCCTGACATGCTCGCCACGTGTGCCGTCGACACCTTCGTCCACTGCTGGGACCTTCGAACTCCAGCCAGGCCTGTGGTATCATTTTCCGATTGGTTTGCCGGCGCGACTCAGGTCAAGTGGAACAGACAAGACCCACATGTGATTGCCAGTTCTCATGACAAGTTTCTCCGCATTTGGGATGATCGAAAGGGCGCATATCCGATTCGTACGATTGAAGCTCACAGTACGAAAATATATGGTGTTGACTGGAATCGAATCCGCCCTGAGGCGGTAGTGACATGCTCCTTGGACAAAACTATCAAATTTTGGGACTATTCCAGGGAAGAGGATGTTCCGGAAAAGGTCATCCATACGCCATTCCCTGTTTGGCGAGCCAGAAATACTCCTTTTGGTTTTGGTGTACTTGCCATGCCACAGCGTGGGAATAGTGATTTGCACCTTTATAGTCGGGAGAGAAATGAAGAAGGTGATTTAGCGCGGGTCCACAGCTTTCCAGGACACAGAGGACAGGTCAAGGAATTCCTTTGGAGAACGAGAGGGGCTGTTATGGACGGCTTGGATCATCGCGAATTCCAACTCGTCTCCTGGGGCACAGACAGAGAGTTGCGCCTACATCGGGTGAACCCTGAGGTTCTTGCAGGCGTGGGGTATGAGTATGGGAAATCGTTTAACCCGTCCTTGAATATAACGCGCAAAGGTGCCGTGTACAAAAGCTTCCGCGATGATCCAAAGATAGCCGGCCATGTCGAGCAACAGGAGTATGACATTTCAGATACTCCACGGGCGGAGCACCACCGATCACCCTCGACTGTGGGAGTTGGCCCCAGTAGTGTTTCCATGCCATACTCCCGCGGCTGGACTAGCGGGGGTGCAATGGGAGCTGCAGCAGGAATGCAAGGCAAGTCGGCGCTACGGGCTGATATGAATCCTATTTCTTGGATGCGCGGAGTAAAAATATCCGGATGGGAAGTGGAAACATTAGGGGATGAAATTACACATGTTGGCGAAAAGTTTACAAAGGTGTCCTTTGAGTCCGTTAACGTTGGGCAAAGGAAGACTACAGTCTCAATGCACGGTCCGTGGGGCGCTGATGGCAGCAGCCTCTTTATCAAGGTTGATATTAAATTTCCTCTAGAATACCCTAGAGCTGCCATCCCTGTTTTCAACGTCCAGAAAACCAGTTCAGTCACCAGCCAGTTAGCCTCAACTATCACTTCCGGATTACGGACAATTGCCGAAACATATTTGTCTCAAAAGAGGGGATCTCTTGAAGGAGCCCTTCGCTTCCTGTTAGGCGAACATACGGTCGAGGAAAGTATTGCGTTGGTACAGCGACAGGCTCCGGAACCGTTGAAGTCCCCGGATATACTGGATGGCGACGAATCAAGTGACGAAGACGAGGAAGGCGGGCAATTCCGCGGAAATAACCTTGGGTTGAGTTCTTCTGGACTCCTGCGTCCTGTTAATGCCAATGTCATGGTTCCGGTCTCCAAAACGTGCGGAGCCCTTTGGACTAATGACGGGCGACTTGTGTGTTTCTTTCCCGCCAAGAAAGAAAAGTCGTCTTCCTTCATGGGGTCGATGGCGCTCAGCGATATGAGATTAGCAAGAAACGACCGAGTTTTTGAGGGTTTTGGCCGGCTCCAGACTAGCTCGCCAGGCCCCAAACATTCCAGCGGTGTGGGAACAGGTCGGGGGACTATCACTGATGATGGTGCCTCTGACTATTCAGATGATTCCTCCGTGGAGACTTCCAGTTCGTCTGGCTCGTCCGATCTGCTGGGCAATCTTCCTCCTCAATTCCATGCCCCAAATACGTGGAGAAGCGGGAGTTTAGGATTCTACCGTTCGAGGTCGGCAGAGAACTCCCAAAAATCTACAACTGGTGTTGGGACCGCGAAGTCATCCTCAGAGAATTCACATAACACCATATCTATCCATGATCTAAGTGACATGCTACCTGCCAAGCGAGAACTAGCCAAGGAATATCAAGTATTCGGAAATCGCCCTGACGTTTGCGCCCACAACATGGCTACTGCTGCTAGCTTCGGCAATTTCGACCTAGCCCACGTTTGGGGTTTCGTTAGGTTGATGTTGCAAAACCAGCTTTCGCCAGATATCTACCCAGGAAGCGACATTGTTGTTATTGCAAGACAAGCCTTGCGTGATGTGAAGCGGAAGGATAGCGGTGTGGATATGAGTTTCGACAAAATTAGAAAAAGGAGGCCCTCTGCATCATCCCGATCCGACAAAATTAAATGGGGAGAGCATCCACTTGGTGGCCGCTGGCTCGTTCCTGCATTGTAAGGTTTCCCATCGTTTTGCTATATTTAGATCACCGCTAATTTTATACAAGATTCAACTATTTCGAGCGTCTAGGGGATGTTCAGATGCTGGGGATGCTTTCATGCATTCTATATGAACCAGAGTCGAAAAGAGAGCCCAGTCAGCCGGGATCCCGTAGAGATAGGCAGTCTTCTATTGTGCTGCAGAACCCGTCCATAACTCCAGATTACACTTCGCCAACGAGCGATTTTCAGTCAAAATCACAGCTGACTTCGCGGCTTACATCGCTACCCAAAGATCCTCAAATTGCTTCGACATCCCAAAGCTCTGTTTGCTCCTCCGCAGAACCTTGGCTAGATACACCACCACTCTACTCGACTGGAACCACTCCTCCTCAAGCCGTTGCCAATAGACACCCGACAGGACGTAAATCCCATTCACAGGTCATTTCCCTCTCTGGGTCCCCGGATCATCATTCTAACCCACGCTCTGTTTCCAATTTTGGAACACTTGCCTCTTCGCTATCACGATCCTTCACATTCGGCCCTTCAGCGTCATCCTCCCCACCAAGTAACAGTAGCAAAAGACGGCCAAGTCCGGCAGGAAGCTTAAATATAACTGGGGCTGGTGGATGGACTACTAGCGGTATATTTGCAAAGCCTGCCTCCGCAGTCCCAGACTATTTAACCGCATCCACTGCTGCAACCTCACAAACGCACTCCGATTCCGATAGCGAGCGACCCACGTCACCCAAATCTAAACCAACAAAGGGCATCAAGGTCGTTTTGAAAAATCAAGACATGTTTGACAGCGACAACCACGCATATGTCCCGCTATTGGATCAGCGGCAGGAGCACATTTACAGAGCTTATCGGGCTGCCTATGCCAACCTACTCTTCATCTGGGGTATGCTTGTCGAGCGGAGAGAGGTGCTTCGGATTGATGGTATTTCGGATACACCCCAGCGTCGAACGAAATACCACGATAAAAGAATATCAGTGTTTCCGCGGCGGGATTCCCGGCTTTTACCTTCCAGTCAGTCCCAGGAACCACAACCTTTTGAAGACAATCCAGGGTTAGAAATCCAACGACACTGCGCGAAATGCGGCCATGCTCTCCATATTTCCGCATTTGCTCCTGCAGCAGCAAATAAAGTCAGCCACAGCAGTAAAACCCAAGCAGATTCGTCAACCATCCAATGCCCAGAATGCAAACCCACCCAACCACTCCCCACCAAGCTATCCTGCGTCATCTGCGACGAAATAGTCAACGGAATGTTCGCCCCCTGTCTAGGCTGCGGCCACATCACCTGCCTGGAATGCCACCAGAAATGGTTCTCCCCACAGCCCACCCATGAACTCCCCTCCTGCCCCAGCGGCTGCGGCTGCCGATGTTTCGACCACGTCGTCATCCAACTCCCCATGCCCCCCTCCCCTACCCCCTCCCCCACAGAAAAATATCCAACGAAGGAATCAACCCAGCGCAGCCGCTCCCAACCAGCCCGTCGCGACCGCAACCATCACCGCGGCACCGGAAGCGGCGGCAGCAGTACCGGCCATGCCCATGCCCATGCCCATGCGCATACAGCCAGCACATCAACATCAGATCAAGACCTCCACCACACCACCACCACCACCACCGATGGAAAGACTGGGTTGCCGTTTGTCTCAATCGCGCGTGGGTTCAGTGGGGGGTTGAATCTTGATCTCCATCAGAAGAAACATGCGATGAAGAGGTCCGGGACGAGTACCGGTACTGGTACTGGGGGTACTGGCCCGCGTAACTCTGCGGAGTGGAATGCGGGGAAGGGTGGGTTTGAGAGGGTTGATACGTTGTGATTGGTCTGGTCTGTTTTTTGACTAT
Organism: Emmonsiellopsis sp. PD_5; assembly: GCA_032988985.1. Taxonomy (NCBI): domain Eukaryota; kingdom Fungi; phylum Ascomycota; class Eurotiomycetes; order Onygenales; family Ajellomycetaceae; genus Emmonsiellopsis; species Emmonsiellopsis sp. PD_5. The sequence continues at coordinate 15,338 of JANTQI010000098.1, read as the reverse complement.
GTCCATGGCTGGTGTGGTGGATCGAATGATTATAATTATTTTTTTGTCGACTTCGTGAGTTATCAACGCATCGTTAACGCATAGCGTGGTGTTTGGGGTATAATTTACTATTATTATTATTTGTTTTCCCTTCTTTGATTTTCCCCGCTCCCCTATCAGTATCCATTCATCTACCTATCTATCTATCTGTCAGATGAATAATGTTAATGTTATGTTATTCAGCGTTGATATCCCTAACTTGTTAATAATGAGCTAGCTCTATTGATGTTTCTATTTAATGAAGTGTATGTATATTACTATCTATAAATGTGGCTGATAAGTAAGGCTACTCATTATCCAATCCCCCTCGAAATAGAATTTATTTAGCGATTATTATAATCAATCGTTGCCTCGTATATAAATAGAATGGGAAATTTTTACCAAGTAGATAGATATTCATCATCATGATCTTCCATCTCTGAAACAAAATGCATCAAATCAGACACGTAAATCTTCATATACCATGCAGGGAGTTAAAAAACACACACACCCCTCCACCCAGAAAAAATAAGGTTCGTAAAGAAAAACAAACCAAACCAACCAAAAAAAAACAAACTAACTCCCCAAATCCGCTCAGCAGCCGTGGCAAAGGAGCTGGAGAATGGGCTTTTTCTTTTAAAAGGGGCGTGTGTGACATTGTTCCGACCGTCATCAAATATATTTTTAGCGCCAAACCTTAAATAAGCTTAAATATTAGCGCGCGGGAAAGCAACGCAATGCGGCCCGCAGCGCGCGGCTGTTTGGTTGGGTGTTTAAGGTTGGGTTTGGGTTTGTGTTTGTTGGATTTGGTGGGTTGGTTGATTGGATTGATTATATAGTGGGTATTGTATTGTGGTATATGGTAGGGTAGGGTAGGGTAGGTATGATGTACAACACCACTAAGGTCAAGGGAAATAAGAGGGGGGCAGGGGAAAGGAGCAGTAATGATATCATGTTAATGTTATAATAATATCTTATTTATGGAAATAAAATTCTACCTAGATGCCCTTTAATTTGGCCTTACTTATTTTTATTAATCTATTAACTAATCCATTAATTAGTTAGTTCTCTTTCTATTCTTCCCTTTCTTCCTTTCTCTCCTCATCCCCATCCCATTCTATTATATAGCCCACACTTGAGATAACTTACTGTATACTCCCCGATTACCCACGTCCCCTTTTACACCCCTTTCTTTACTTTAATTAAACCTTACCTGTGCCCCCGCGCCCACTTTTTTACATACTATCCACCCTACTCATATATACCGCTCTCATTTACAGATCTTCTTCACTGCAGCATTAGAAATGTAATTAATAAAGCATATAAACTTACAAGAGAAAAAATTTCTTGAACCACAGTAACAATAATAACAAATAACAATAACAACAATAAAGCTAAAACAATCAAAGTAAAAAGCAAAAAGCAAAAGGCCACCCAGTTAATAATAGTAAAAAAAGAAAACAGCAGAAAAGCAATCAATCTTTCCAAAAAAAAAAAAAGCCAAACCAAAACCAAAACTTATAGCATCCAAAATAGCAAACCGCACATTGTTATTTTATCCATCCATCCAGACACTCTCTCATCTCATCTTGTCCTGTCTGCCAAAACCAAAACCAAAACGCAAAACACAGCACAAAACAAATCAAATAGCCACCCAACGTAAAACCAACCAAACAAAAATCAAACAGCCACCCCAACCCAACCCAAGATAATCATTATTTTTTTCTTTCCTTCCCTTTCCATGCCCCCTTCGCCCCATCGCCCTATCTGCCTGCCTGTCGATGCCGTGGCCGCGTGCAATGTTGCGTCGGTAGGTATAACGTAGAGAAGAGAGGTATACGCGATACAGTTCCATCATCCACCATCCACAATATAAAAAATGGACGTATGTATGTATAATAGTATTTTTTTCCGCCTTCGTTCATCCCTTCCCTTCCCTCATCTTTCCCCTCTTCCCAGACAGAGCAGAGCAGAGCCTAGATAAGGTAACCCAGAGAATTGCCAGCTGGGTGTATAGACATATCGAACGATTGGGACCTATTGAATAGCCATGGGCCGTGCCGTGAAGAGAAAGACCAGGGAAGAGGAGAACGAAAGATATAAATAACCCCCGTCAAGTTCCTGTTTCTCACAAGACTGATGAATAGGGGGTGGAATACGTAAATAGAAATGGTACAAAACAAAAAACACACTGCGAAATGGAAAACAAACAACGCGTGTGTATCAACAAAATCAGGCAAACAAAAAAAAAAAACAACGCAGCAACGATGATAAAAGACAGATAGCCTCCCAGGAACATAGGAAAATGCCATGTTGCTAACATAAAAACATAAAAACTCGAAAAGGCAAATGGAAAACCGAAAGCAAGAGTTGATGGGTATAGACCACATTCATCTCGTAGCCAGGTATATATCAAACAGAACGGGATAGTAGGGGGAATAGGGGGGGGGGGGGGGGGGAAAAAAAAAAAAAAAAAAAAATTATTAGGGGGGGCCCCCCCGGGATTTATATAAAGTTTTAATTGTTTGG
>JANTQI010000098.1:0-12781 GCA_032988985.1 Emmonsiellopsis sp. PD_5 | reverse complement strand
CCATAGAGCAAGCACATATCCGAGCCAGAGAGGGGAGAGTGGGGTTGTGGGGGGGGGGGGGGGGGGGGGGGGGGTTGTAAAATGGAAATAAAAAAAGTATGATTAGCGGGTCGCCCCACGTAGTTTATATAAGTCTTTAGTGCTTTGTTTTGGGAAAGAAAAGAAACGAAAAAGTCAAAGCAAAAATGAGAAACAAAAGAAAGGGGAAGAGGGTGAACGTTAGATGTAAGCAAAGCATTGGCTGTTCTCGAGTAGCGAATGCAGCAAAGAGCAGGACAAAGCGGTAAAACAACGCCCAGATCGAAATCGCCAGCACCATGCAAGTCGAACATGAATGCGCTTGGAAATTGTTGGAAGAGATGCAGATCAGGACCAGATATTAACCGGGGCTATCGACGCGCCAGATGCTTCGAATAATCATCCTCGTTGCGTTTCGGCTTTCTCCGTATTCGAGATCGTGAAATTTGACGACGCGTTCCGAATATCCTTCTCTCTGGCGGCCCTGGGAACGAGGATTATTGCGACGTCTGTCTCTAGACGAACCATCTCTTCCAACTGCTGTCGCTGCACTGAATACTCTGCTTATCCCAATATCGAAACCTGACGTTGAGATGGCTGTCATCTGACCTATTCCATTAACCTTGTTCCAACTCCAGCTGATTTCGATAATGTCGTTCCCCGTATTTGCGTAAAGGGCATGCTCCTACGAAACAGTCCCTATTTTATTAAAACCTTTTAAAAATAATAATTACCCTGTGGCCAGCACGGCGGGATTCATTCCGTTCCATCTCCGGCTGAGCGCGTATCTCAGCCCGATTTTCATGATTAGGCCGCGTCGTCCCCACTCATAAATCTCATGTCGATAAACATCCCCGCCAATATACAACCCCGCGAACCGCATTCACTCGTTAGACTGTCCGGTTTAGGGCGTTCAGCATATCACTATCCGTCGAACTTCGAGTCCCCTGACTGTCCGGGCCCAGCATTTCCCTCACGCTAAGACCACTTCTGCCAGAAGGCCCGGCCGGGGGTCCTGGCGGTGGGGTGACGCCAGCGCTCTGGGGTGGGACTGGCTGTTGTTGCATAGGCGGATACGGAAGATTTGGAGCTGAACTAGCGGACCCATGAGGCGAAGAGTGACGAGGCTCATAGGCATATTGGGAGTGCGTGGAGGCACGTCTGTCTTGCCCTGGTGGAGGGTAGTACCCCGCGGGGGCGGGGGCTTGGTGACTTTGGTAGGGAGGACCTGAAACGGCGCCAGACACGGGAGGGAGGGTGGTTGGCTGTGAAGGTCTCTGTGGGAATAGGTGTGAGATATCAGAACTTGGATTGGGGATGGAGAGGGGCGCGTTTGACTCACATGATCTTGCAGCGTGGACGGATGCGGTAGAGGGGGCGGAGGTCCATACATGCCGTGCGGGGGCGGGAGGGGCCCCTCAGGATGCTGCATGGGTTGTTGTGGAGGGGGGAGCGGTTGGCCATGTGCACCATACAGTGTTACTGGTTCGGGGTAGCCTCCTCGCCCACGCGCCTGTAAAGCACCGCGAATGTGGTAGATCGCATGGGCGGGTACAAATGCTTGCGCTTGCGACGAAACCGGTGTGAACATGCAGTCTTGGTTGAACCGGACACAGTTACTGCATCGTCCATCCTGGGAAGTCTCGAAGCCCGAACATCGAATCTATTGAACTCCAGTATCAATACGACAGCCATGCACATAGAGAGGGCATATATATTCGCGACAGGGCAAACCAACCTTGCGTCTCCTGCAGTATCGGCAGGCAATGGCCGTTCGTTGTCTTGGGGCAGCGGCAGGATATACTACAGTGGAGGGCGGGGGAGGGGGAGGTTGGTGGTGGTACATCTCCGGAGGACGTTGATATGCACCATGCGGCGGAGGAAGATGGTACTCCTGCTGCGAATGATGGATATGGGGTTGAATGGCCGCCATAGTGGAGGGAGGAGGAGGCTGAGAGGTATAATGATACGGCGCTGGGGAGGATTGGCCCTTGATGTTTAAAATCGAGGTTAGAACAATGATCCAGGGTTATTCACAGCAGCAGGCAGTGGGGGTCACACGCCCAAAGGAAAGCAGAGGCTAGCGGCGGCTGACGCTGGGCAATTGCAAGGCAGACAGAGAGGGCACGAGATTTGGGGGCAGTAAGCATATGTATGAAGGCTGCCGGAGGGATTACACACAGAAGAATGCTGCGATGACGGAGAACGCTCAGGCTGACCAGAGGACCACGGAGGCGGTGGATACTGTCCCTGGCGGGTGGGGTCGTTGGACATTTGTTGTGGCCTTGTGACGGGAAGCGGGTTGGGGCGAGCTGCAGCGGGGAGTCGGGGAGGCCAGCAGTGGCGTGCGTGGACGGCAGGGAGGGTTTATGTATATCGCTCGGCCTGGAACGAGCAGCGGCGTGCGTGACACCGGCGGCGCAGGGGTGGAAGCAAGTAAGCGTTCAGCTCGGTGGAATCCAAACGTCACTCACTGGGCGCGGGATAGCCGGGACCGGGATCAGGCCGAATCAAATCGACAGCGCTTCGGTGCGGTATGGGAGGGCCCGAATTACACACTCGATTGGTGAGAGCCGCCAACTAGCATAGCCTGTCGTGCAGGACGAGCGGGCAGGTTTCTGGCGGGCGGAGGTGGCAAACAGCTGTGTTGCCAGCCCTCCACGGCAATGATGGGCAGTGGTATATATGTAGGCTGGCACCCGCAGACGTCACGGTCCTTTCCAGTCCTTTTCTGCACTGGTAAAGGGGGATGAATCGGCGTGCCAGACGGGGATCACGAAGGGAATTGATTGACTGATTGATTACTGACCGGAGTCAGCGTAGGCGGCGGAGATTACCGGGGTGGTATTGCCGGGACCGTTCGTGTATCTGTATATGGAGTCTGCACAAGCGCCGGCTGCAGGACCGTGTCTGACAGAAAATGCAGTGGAAAGGCCAGAAAAGTTTGTTTTTTGGTGGTGGTATGTACGGCTGATGGCGGAGGGCGGAGGACTTGTAGTGGGATAGGACGGAAAGGTTGACACGGGTGGAGGAGCAGGCTATGACAAATGCCAGAAAGAAGAAACAAAAGCCAAGGGAAAAGGGAAAGTGACAAGAAGGAAAAGCGGGAAACAAGAAAGGAAATGCGGTGGGAAGAGAGATGTTGAAGTTGGCTGGAGATAGGCCGTGAAGAAGGGAGGAGAGAGGAGAGGAAGAGACGAGCAGGATCACCACGAGAGATGGAAGCAGCCGTCTCCAGAGGTCGCCGCCGCTAGGAAAGCTGGATAGACAATGTACAGAGTGACGGGAAATCAAGGCCCAACAACAAGAGGAAAAGGAGACAGCCGATCGGATTAGATCTGGTGTCCTCCACTCTTTTTTTTTCTCTCTCTGTTTCTTCTTTTCTTTTTCTTTTTTTGCTGGTAGAAACCCCACACCCTAGTAATATGGCCCTGTCTTCTCCGTTCCTTCAGCTGGTGATAGTGCTCAATAGTGTCGATAGCTCATAATCACAGGTTTGTAATAAACAGCGAAATATAACATCCGCCATACGCAGAAGAAAAGAAGAAGCTGGGTTTCTGGGACCGGGTTGCTGGATCCCTCAACCTAGTTCGGGGCTTAAGTTAGGGTTGGAGCGGCGATGTTTAATCAGGAATGGATCATGGGGGACGAGGACCACGGAAACCTGCCAGAACTAGTAGAGTATGAGGAGGGGGAAATATTATGATTTTTATGATAATATTTTTTTTTATTCGCAGCTTTTGATTTTTATTTTTTAGCGACGATTAGGCGAATAAGAAAATCGGAATAGGAAAGGGAAAAAAGAAAAAGAACAAATAACTGTAGTTGGGCATCATCATCCACATCATCGTCATCGTCATCGCCGCCATCCTGGACGCTGGCTGGGCGGAAGGCGGGAGGGAAAGCAAGGTACCAGAATGATACGGGAGATGGCAAAAAGTAGAGATTAAATACGGAAATACACCGCCATACATACCCTGACTGCTCCGTTCAATACACACCAACAAGGCCACAGCGACGGGCCATCAGTCATTCCGGCCAATTACACCCCTCATCCCGCTGGTTGTATGCCGGTACGGTCAGGACGGTTTGGCCCATACATGACGGCCAGTACCGCCTTACCGTACCGTACCATACCACTCCTTGGGGCCAGCTGATTCCATCAACGAGAATACGCTCGACCGGGGTTGATATCCATGGATCAGGGATCAAGGATTCGGATGGATGTCGTTTTTTCTGTTTTCATCACGATGACACTTTGGATTGTCCACGGAAGAGCCGAGGTTTAACCGTTCAAGATGCGTTTGTTTCCTCGATGATGCTTCACTGATCATATATAGCGAGGATTGTCGTGGTCATCGTTGTGGTCGGTTGGGCACAAGTACCACCAGCACCCGACCCATATCGGAGTTGCCAGATCGCTGGGGTGCGCTACCACATCGTCGGCCAATTATGCATGATGATGTCGAGGTACATCCACCCACATCCACCCGGAAACTGCCCGGGAATATCACAATAGCTTCATGACCACTCTCCAATTAGTAGAATTACCCTCCTCGTAGCAAACATAACCTCTTCCCCCAGCCATCACGAAAACAGCATCAAGGCAAAACCAGGAACCAGCTCATGGAAACAACAAAAAAACAGGGACCTGCTTGCAGCCATGTTGAATATCAACATGGAGGGGCAGATGACCCAACCAACCGGTGCAACCCTACGCCACACGATCGGCCACAGACGAATAGAAACCCAAAGAAAGCCCAAGGGAGGGAGGCGGATATTACACTGGCCGCCTGAGTAAATTAGTAATTCGTCAGACACACCAACATCATCGACTTCTCCATCCAGGAGAAAAAGTGGCGGGATGGAGATAGATATGAGGTCAGCATTGCGGCTATGCAAGTGCGGCGCGGTGCGGTACCCGACGTGCATAATAATAACAAACAGCCATCGAGATTGGATAGATGTACAGGTACGGTCCGTCCGGATACTGCCTTCCCTTCCTCCCTCTCCCAGACTCTCCCAAGGGATCCATGGGCCAATAATGGGCTGTGCCATCCAGGTTGATGCAGCCAGTGGCCACCCTGCGCCGGCCTATCCGTTGCACAATCCATGTCTGAAGAAATGTGGAGTAGTTGCGTTGTTGCTCAATCATGCCCATCATAACTACCTCAAATCCAGGTGCTAGAGTCCAATGGATGGCGCGTGGCGTGGCCAAATACAAGGTTTATTGTATGTAAATCGAAACTTGAAAGGAAAGTAGGAATAAACCCAAAAAATCCCCGTTTTCGGATCATCGTGCAAAATAGACTCACTCCAACTCGTGGCCAGGCGGGAACTGCCAGATTTGTTTGCCTTTCTGTGAGACGGCAAAACGGAGAGCTCAACCTACAACCTTGGAAGAAAAGAAGGTTTCGGATGGATTTGGGTACGGCAGTGTCCACGCTCCGCTCGGCTCATGGCGCGCGGCGAGGCGGGCGGGGAGAGGCGAAAAAATAAAACACCGCGTTGGTTTCCAGGGAACTGAACAGGCTGTTTCCTTGGGTTGGTTCCACTTGTGTCTTTGGTTGAGGGCATGCGAGTCACCGCGCGGAGGGGAGGAGGACATGGTGATGGTGATAGGCTTTGGGGATATGTCTGCGTCATTGCATTCACCACTATCAACTCCAAAGCGGCATTTCATACAGGTTCCTTCGAACACAAAACAAAAATGCCCAACCCTACCAAGCAAACACCAAGCGGAAGGAAGAATGGATTCACCGCAAGTCATACATGGCGCAAACCCCACCAGCTGGACTCCGACGAGACGTGCCGAGATGGATATCATACCCAACCCATACCATGATCCATGATCCATGGCATTCCCAAAGACGGCCAAACCGACCCGACCCGGCCTGCATAACCAGCACGAAATAACAACCCACAGCCCCAGCAGGAAACCGGAACCAATCACCTCTGCCACCACAGAGTCTACAGACCTCCCTGGCCGCCTCGTAAAACCTCCTCCCCACCAGGCCACCCACCACCAGGCTACCAGAAAGAGAAGAGAAGAGAAGCAAAGAGGCAAAACCCAGCCAGCCAGCCAGCCAGCCTCCAAACATACGCGATTCCATCCGGCAATGCCTATCGACGTCGTTAACTGCGGGTCCCCCACACCACGCCCCCCCCAAAAAAAGAAAAGAAAAACGTGCAGTAGTGTCCGTCTAGGTGCATGCGCCGGGCAGCGGCTGTATGATGAAAGCAACCCATCAGAACGGGCCAATTGGATGGCGGGAGGAGAGTTTGACCGCCTTTCGACCGCCTCGCCTGCCGCTTAACTAGCTAGTGACTGGCTCTTGATGCCAATGGACGATGCTCCTTGTAAGCGAGCTCCCCGACTCATGCCAATCAATGGGATGGATGGATGGCGGACGGGACGGATGGATTGGCCATGCATGGTGATTCCTGTGTGATGGAATGGTATGGATTGTTTGATTCGGGGCGTCGATCCTGGGAAATATAATCGGAGTTGGCTAGTAACAGTTAGGTGTGGTGATTTATCGGCCGAACTATGAATGTATGGACATGATGTGTGGGATGGGATAGCCTCATGGAGCACAGAGAACTCGGAACGAGTTTAATAACTTTACGGCTATGAACTATTTTCCCCTTTGCCGCCTTAGGCTCGGAAATAACACCTTTAGCGGACTGGTTAAAATAGGGCTGAGCGGTGGGTGGGCTTAGCTGAATGAGCCATCACTCCGTGTGTACGGAGTACGGAGCACGGAGCACATGGATGTACTGTACGTACATACATTTTTCAGACAACTCACCGATTTTAACTAGGAAAAGAGCCAATGTTATCTATCTTATTAAAAACCATGAAGTTTTTGGTGGGGTTAACATGTAGAATAGTTATCATATCTAGTATCATATCTCGCTACGTAGATGCATTATTAGACGTCCACTCAATCCCTTTGAGACTTTCTCCTCTATCTCACAACCCTATTTCCCTTGCTTCCCCTTGCTTGATATTTCCTCTTATGTTGCTGTAGGCTTTATGTACGCCCGCATTGCGGCTGAAGGTACTACCTAATGTACGTACTATATTTAAACCTGCCTAAGGGACGAGATGTTGATAGCCTTCTAGATTAAGTTGGTGAGAGAATCTAGATCGTTTAGCCTTTTAATGGTAACTTAAGAACAGGAAAATGAATAGATGTGATGTCATCTTTACTTGCCCTTGCCCTTCGTCTTTTTGCGGATTTAATGCAATAGTGCTGCTTCGAAGTTGTTAAATACGATGTTTGTGACAAGGCAGATATATCTAGTCATTACATTAATCAATCAATCAATTTATCACAACTTTTCCTGTCCGTCTGTCGTGGAATTGGGGGTGGCGCGGGCGGGGTGGAGGAAGGGGACGGGACGATACATTTAGTATCTTATGAGGTGAGGCAAGGGTTTATTTTGCCTTTTTTTTACTTTCATTTTCTCTTTCCCTATCATTGTTTCTTTACAAATGTTTTGGTTCTTTTCTTTTCTTTTCCTTTTTTTCTCTAGAAAGGGTTCAGTATATATCCCTGAATGAAGCAAGCTGCAGCGTAGCTTGGGAGGGCGGTTGTCCCGGGCTTTGGGGGGTAAATCAGTCCATTAATTGGTACTTTATTATTTATTTCTCTTTTTTTTGAGCCAGCCACCAGTTGGCAGTTTGTTGTATGGAATATCCGAGAAAATAAATGGCGGTGTCAAACGATAGTCGGTGTGGGGTTAGGAGACGGGTAGATAGTTAGTTCCCGCGGGAGGCGCGAGATGGACGGGAACGGGAACGGCGGGAAATTTAATTAAATCTGGGTTTGAATTTATATTGACAGGGCGGTTTCTTTTTTTTTTTTTTGCTTAAAAATAAAAAGAAATCAAATAAGAACCAATAATCTGCCTAGCTGCCGTTTCGGGTTGGTCGAGGATAAATTAGAAGCATAGATTAAACCACGGAGATGCGGTGAAAAACGAAAAATAGCGGTGGGACCCTGGACATCTGGTGTCCGAAAAAAAGAAAGAAAAAAAGAGTAGATATCCAATCATTGATGTCAGTGATGAGACAAGATGCATGGAATTTACAGCCTCCGGGATATCATCCATGTTGGCTGGCGGGCACCCGCTGTCTGCTGCATCAATCCTGCACGCTGGCTGCTGTGACTGCCGGGATCTCTGCAGAGTTGCATGAGCACACACACATGCAGCAGGTCTTGTGACCAGAAGGTGTTTCTATCTATCTATCACATCCCAGGGGCTTTCCAGGCAAGGTTCAATTCCCGGCCGCAGCTGCATCAGACCAAACATGATGCTTTGACTTCGCCTTAATTAAGCCCAGCGGGCCGTCTTACCCTTCCCCTCAACAAACACCAGGCTTCCATGTCCTAATAAGTGCCCAAACCAATCCCCCCCCCCGCTTGCAAGTTGCCGGCACTGTCTGATCGCTGAACGGGCCGCTCCGAATGGTGACTTGGCAAACCCGTCGTCGATCGCCCTTTTTGCACCATTGGCCCAGGCGGCAGGCGAACGGCGGGATTCCCGCATAGCGAGATATTGCTTTCCTCTCACTTCCTACGCGGGATATCTCGGCAAAGCAAACATGAGAGCGTCGTTTCGGGCGACGGACAGACGGGCTGGGATGGGATGGGATGTAATCGAAGTTGGCTGGACATAATCCCAGTGGCCTTCACCAACAACAGGTCATACAGGGTGCAGATGGATGCAATCATGCATGCACGCGCGGGGCGTTGCATCGCGTCACGGTCATGTGCCTTTGCTGCCTTGTTTTTTTTAATTATTAATTATTTCGACATGGCCAACACGAAGGGATGGGATGGATGGACGGGCCTTGCGGATTTCAAGTTCAGCTGAGGTCAGACAGCTGATTGCCTGAAACGGAAACACACATGAATACTACATTGGTGGTGGTGGTGGCGGATGACACCCCTCCCTCCATGCTATATTCTGGAAATATACGTGGAATTCCGGAGAGAAATGGACGATAAGCAGACCCCTCTGTTGAATCCATGATGGCTGACCTCACTGTTGAGACACTGCCAGTTCTGCAAGTACCCGACGATGAGTCGATGACATGGAACACATGGAACAACCATACGGTATCGGGACATACGGTCACGACCATACGGTATGGCCCGGCCGTAATACACAAACGGAACGGCGCAGGGCGGGCTCGGCGTCACAACCCCCTGTCCGCCCACGTTTTGTTCGGGTCAATCGGGGCATCCCTGCCCTCCGAGCCGACCAATCTGCGCCCGTCCCACACCCCCGGCCCTGCACACCGCGAGCCGGCTGCGGCTTCTCGTCTCGCCTCTTGCTAGTTTAGCTAGCCGATCCAGCAGAGTGACAGAACAAGGGCCGCTGGCCAGTCACATGCCGTGCTGGGTCTGGCTTCCTTGCACGCCGTTCTCCCCCAGCTGACCGTGGCCTTGCCCCTGTCGGTGTTGGCGCTTGGAAGAAGTTGTCTGCTCCGCTCCGTTCTCCATCTGTCCCAGAGAGTGCTTGCGGACATGGATAGCCGTCACCGCTAATGCAAGTTTGCTAAATTGTCACCGCCTCCGTAATATACCCGACGTGCTGATGCCTGACTAATAATGGCGGACTCAGGCGGAGGAGGGAAATCCATAGATCGTTACAGGCAACACGTAGATGGCGTGCACTACCTGAAAGCCACTGCTGGGGAAACTCTCCCCTGATTCGTCTGTTTGCTTCCTTTTTCCTGCTTCCTCGCTCACGTACAACGATGGTCCCACGCAAAAACTTAAACCGCGCCTCATCCCTGTCTTCCCGTCTAGACCCGCATATGATTTCGGTCATGTGTTTTGGAGGCCAGCCAATCTGCGTCCGCCGTTGGCACCCCAGCATTTCAGTCTTCATTGGTCCAAGTCCAATCCAGGCGGGTTTCATTGTTGTGGAATGTTTTTTTTCATCATCCTTGTACTGTACATACTATTTCATTGTTAATCCCAGCGAACTGGTTTTCGCCCGGTTTTTTGTGTCTCATATGTAACCTGAGGCGGTTGATGATGAGATCCGCTCGATGAACTGGGGGAGAGAGCACATTGCACAACTCAGCACAATATTTTATTCAGTGCCTGGAGCGAAAAAAACAAAGTTTTCGAGTCTGGGCAATGCCGCAATGCGCTGCTCGGAGTGGAGATATATTGATAGTTCGACTTCGGACGGTGACACGGTGCAATCCGCTTTCATGCAGCAAGGCTAACTTGTTCCCGGCTAAATCTACTATGTAGATTGATATGACAGCTTGGGGCGCGGGCGTAAAAAGTACGGAGATTGATGATGCAATGATGGACTTCCTCTTCGGTTCCATCTCGATGGGGTAAAGGATTGACAAGGCTCTGTTGGGTTTGTAACTATTGGATAGCTGGCATGGATGCGAGTATGACCTGTATGAAATTGGCATATTTTCCTCTTTTAGTCGTCCAGCAATCGCAGATATCATTATTCCCAGGACGCTGTCGTGTCTGATGAAATTTTGGGGATGAACATTCGGTGTGAAGAATCATATATGCAGCATATGTCTTCACTGCACAGACAATTTCGCTCCGGAACTTCCTGGGCCGGCCTGACTGTCGACTCTCTTCTCGGATGGCCTCTCCCTTCCAGTTAGTTGGCTGAGCACAGACATACAACGATAATTGGGAGACCCGCGGGAAGCTGCAGCCAGCCAGCTGGCATACTGCAGGCGAGCAGATAACTATTCAAGTCTTGACACCAACTGGAGGGACCGGCTTGCTGGGCTGAGGCTTTCCAATGGTTCAAGGAGAAAATTGAGAATTGGAAAGCGGATGAGTGCCTGATTCTACAGCTTTTTTTCCTTCTCTTTTCTTTGGGTATCAAGCACCGCTGATCAACTAACAGGAAATGCGGGATCCGTTTATCCATTTGCGAGGGGAACTTCTGGTATCTGCCGGCTGTCGGTCTATGACTGGCGTCGTCGACGTATGGGTTGGGGGATTAAGGCATCAAGTTACCGTGGATCTAATCAATCAATTGACAATCAGCCATCGTTCGTTGGATCTGATAAGTTGGACTGGCTGGCTGGCGGCCTTGGGGATTAAACATTGACACTTGCAGTTAACTACCCGACGACGAAAAAACAGCCCGAGGCGGCCTATGCATACGAGGGGAAGGGGGAAGGGGGTAAAAAAAAAAGAGCAAACTTCCACTCCGCCAGAAAGCATGTGAATGGCTTATGGAAACATACTTTACCTATTTAACCAGCTTCAAGTTACTGAATGGACGGCGTTCTAATGCATTGTGGACGGACTGCCGTCCCGTCACCACTTATTTAACCAGCACCAACACCAGCCAGCAAACGATCTATGTATCCACAATCATACATACCCAGCCCAGCCAAGGTTAGGGAGTTTGTTTTGTCTCTATATGATACCGCCAGGACGGATCAATACCCGCCCACGCCGCTGTACATGCAACACCCGGTGCGGTGTGAGTGTCCCGCGTCGCGTCGGCAGCCCAATGCAAACACCAAACGCAAACTTAACCGCGGCGGTCCCTCCAGTCTGGTGTGACTTATTTAGGGAGCCACGTGTTGGTGGATTTGAGGATAGATAGGATGGATGTGGTGAGGTGAGGTGAGACTAGATTAACTACCCGAGGACGGGCCGGGTGGTGGGTGGTGGTGGGCTGGGAGTTTGTGAGGGTGTTATTTGTGAGATTGGGGTTGATGTTGGTTCTCATGGAGTTGGGGATTGGATGGATGGATGTGTCAGTTAACTGGGGTGTTTGGATCGGTAACTAATGGAGGTTTTTGTTTATCTTGGATGGGGTGGGATGGGATGGGATAAGGGGTTGTTAGTGGTTGTATTGTATGTATGGGAGAGAGAATCTCCTATGATGTCTGTCTATCTATATGGCGATTTAATTCTTCAAGGGGACGGACTTGAGGCTGGGTAAGATATATATATACCCTTACTATATCCAATGATTTTTCGTTAAATAGTTTAACTCAAGCACGATGAAGTCTGATGGATGGGGACGGGCTTCTTGCAGGCCCCTTTTTTTATTTCTATACTGGGTGGAAAACAGACGCGCTCTCTTCAATGTAGTGTAGTTGTGGTATCCCTCCCCCAGCAGAAAATGAAATTATATACTATGATAAGCTGGGGGGAGGTTGGGTAGGTAGGTAGTTAGTTAAGGATATCAGATATTAAATACTACGCATATGTGTGGTATGTGGATATATAGGTAAATAATCACGCCATTTATATTCATTTAGAAACAAAATAAGCTTATGCTAATAAATATTCCATGAAGTTTTTCTGTTTGGTTTGAGATGTTAGGGTTCTTTCTTGGTTAGGCGTTTAGTTGCGTGGGTAATGAAGTGATATTGGTGGAAATTTTGACGAAGGAAGTAAATTTGGGAGTTTAGTGATTTCATTTTATAAGAATGGATAATATAGACGATGTATATTGGTTATGTTAACTCTGATATTGATGGCTTTATATGTACATGTACGTATGCATATAGATGGTAGGTAGATAGGAAACTATGCAGAGAGAGAGAGCCAGATAAGTAAATCATATCAGTTAGTTAACTAGATAGCCCTAGAGCAGATTAAGTCTAATTGAGATATCTTTCTTTCTTTTTTTCTCGATATACCTAACACAGCTTATTTTCACCGAGTCCAGCTAAATCGACCACGCATTTTATTTAAATCGACCACGGGTTCACCGCTAAACCCAAATA
>JANTQI010000097.1:114458-129461 GCA_032988985.1 Emmonsiellopsis sp. PD_5 | reverse complement strand
AGAAAGAGTGGGCTTTGATCTATCTACCAGCCAATTTTGGTGATGCTTCAACCAGTGGTTGTGGTTCTGTGGTGAAAAATAGGGATGACCTCCCACTTTTTTGAAAAAACCACGTTTTTCGCACACCACACCCCCAATTCTGGTCTAAATCTCACCAAATTTGTATCGCAAATAGATCTCAATGAGGGCTTTCAAATGCGGGTATTTTTGTGTCGAAATTTGAAGGGGAAGGCTGGTTTGAAGAATCGAAGGAATTTTTTGAAGATAAAACTATCATTTTATTAGTTATTAGTTCTTATAGTTGCCCAGTAGCTTCCATGGCCTCCCACTCCTTTCATGTGATAGTGGAAAGCTCTGAGTAAGTGATGTCATTTAGTTTATATACATCAATGATTTCTCTGACTTCTAGGGGTTTCTCAATCATGATACCCTTCTTTTTCAATATGAAAGAAATTACTGCAGATAACTATAATCTCTTCAGATTATCTGTATCTGCTTTTATGAGCTATAATCCATTAATCAGATGTTACAGGATTCAGCCCCCTGGTTCCTTCAATGCATATGTGCCTAATAGGTAAGCCTTTATCATTTAATACAGTTTAAACCACTTAAATTGAAACTTCTCTGGCCCTTCATTTCAGATGAGGACCCATTGTCCCTCCTTGATGCTGCTCTTCATCACAAGAGAATCTTAAATTCATTTAAAGCAGATCACATGATTGAGTAAAAACTTATTCACTTGTACTCATACATTTATAATGGCTTTAACCCTAGGTTCTGGGTCATTAATTACTGAATTCTCCCTCACTGAATCAGACTTATCCCCCAGGATGCATGGCTGCAGGCTGTATAAAAGATAGAAAGGTAAGTGTTTTAAGACAGAGTGCTGATAAACTCTCATCATGAAAAGTGCCTGCAGTAAGTACTTATCCTACAATCTTATTGGCTTCCCTATGAGATACTTGATGAGCATTTAACTGAGAATCCCATTCAACCTTTCCACCTTTCTGTTCATATAAGAGTGATAAAAAGTCATCATGTAGTGCCTCATCTGAAGCTGTGCAATGAAATGTCTTACCATTCCTCCCATCAGATTTACACCATTATTCAAGAGGATCTCATGCAGTATGCCATAGTTCACATAAATATTCTCATGTAAGAACCTGGTAATTATCTCCTTCATGGCATCTAAAACAGCTTTCACCAGATGCCATTCAGTGGTATAATTAATGGCTGTTATAATCCAGCAATTTCCATTCAGTGTACAAGGAAGAATTCCAATAAGATTAATCCCCTAATATTCAAACAGTTAAATCATACTACTCACCTGATGTTGCATCTCCTTATGTTTCAATCCAGACTTCAAGCCCTTTGTTACCTGGCAATTTGGACACTTTTAAGTGAATTTTTAAATATCATCTTCCATGCCAGGCCAATAAGCATGCATTTACAAGATGCCTAGTAGGTCTGGGCTCCCAAGATGTTCAAATTTACAATGTAATCAGGCAACCAAGTCTCAGTAAAATGAAAGCTTAAGATAAGGAGCCTTAGCATATTTAAGATTATAATACAGTATAATATTATCCTCTAACTTCCCCAACTTTATGAGACCATAAGTCTTCTTAATGACATGTACAAGCTTAGAATCTTATAACCTTCAGTGTGCACTAAGTTACTTAAGTATAGCTTTATATCATTTCTTCTCATCCAACCTCTTCAGTACATTTAGAATAATATCTCTCTGCATGCAATTCACAGGACCCTCTCCCATGAAGTTAGATCTCTGGCTAATTATATTAGGTATAATCACTTTCATCCCCTTGTGATATTTGAGGAGGATGTTGTATTCCTGGAATTCAGAAACCCATCACACTAACTGTTTGAATGGTTGTTTTATTATATGAAGATACATAAGACTCTTATGATCCATTATCACTGTTGTCTGCTGATTGTTCTTAATATACCAATGCTATATATACAAGGTGTGCCTAATTGCAAGAAGCTCCTTCTTGTGGACCAGATAGTTCAGTTTCATGCCTGAGAGCTTTTACCCATCATATACAACTGAATGAAGCTTCCTGTCCAGCCCATTTTATAACAGTACACAGCTAATCACCCATTTCAATGCATCTGTTTCAATAGTGAAGGCTTTTATACAGTCTGACTGTATTAAGACTGGTGAAGTTGTCATCTTCTCTCTA
This sequence comes from Emmonsiellopsis sp. PD_5, assembly GCA_032988985.1. NCBI lineage: Eukaryota > Fungi > Ascomycota > Eurotiomycetes > Onygenales > Ajellomycetaceae > Emmonsiellopsis > Emmonsiellopsis sp. PD_5. The sequence continues at coordinate 127,260 of JANTQI010000097.1, read as the reverse complement.
AGGAAAAGAAATGCCTTTTCATATGACACATTCCAGACAATTAAATGGAACTTCTTCTTGTGTAACAGCTCATCTGTTTCCTTCAGCAGATCTGATAAGGATGCTGCAATTATGGCAAATCTCTTTACAAAACATTAATAGTACACTGCAAGGCCAAGAAATTATCATATGTAGTGCACATTCTATGGTCTCAGCCAATTTGTAATAGCATCTATCTTCTCCAGCAGGAGATAGATCTTTTTTCCCCTAATAATATATCTCATGAACTTCATCTCTTGTGTCCCAAATTAACATTTTGATGGTTTCACATAAAGTTTGTGCTCTTGTAGAGTCTTAAGGACATATTTGACATGTTTAAGATGCTCTTCATATAAGTTGGAGAAAACCAAGATGTTATTCAAATAGACTAAACACCATCAGCTGTTTCCTTCATGTAGGATGGTATTCATCATTATCTGAAAGATGGCAGGTGCATTTGTAAGACCCATCAGTAGTGCAATCCATTTAAATTTACCTCATTAGGTATTAAAGGCAGTCTTTGGAATCAATATCTCTCCCACATGAACTTGGTAATATCCTAATAACAGGTCAATCTTTATGAGATATTTCACATTGTTAACAGTATCCAACTGTTATTAAATTCATGGGAAAGGATAGGTGTTCTTTTCTATAACTGAATTAAGTGTCTAATAGTTAATGCACATATGCTACTCACCATGCAGCTTCTTTATGAAAAGCACTGGGAATCCTCAGAAACTTGATGAAGATTGTATGAGACCACATTTTAATAATTCCTTAATCTGTCATTACTGCTCCTCTAAGTGAACTTGCAAGAGAGGATATATATTAATATTAATTAATTGTACATTCTTAGTATTAATTTTATGAATGAACTTCCTCTCAGAAGGTAACTTCAGCAGTAAGGTAGTTCAGAAAACACTTTCATACTTTATGAGTAAGGCCTTCATATGCTTCTCATTCTTAGAATCAATTAGCATCAGTGGTTTCTCATTTTCCTTCTGTTGTATGACATATAGCATCATTTTGGCTTTACCCTTATGACTCACCCAACTAACTTAATGAGCTGTTATGAGGTTGAGGTCCTCCACCTGTAGTGCTATAAACATGCAACATATATTATGGGGAAGAATCTCATGCACTTTCTTCTTCTGATTTATGAATCACATGCAGTACATTATCTAATTAATATTTAAATTACATCATTTAAATCAATCTAGCCTGAGAATGAGATCATACTCAACATTAACAAGCTCTTAAGCCTAAACCTAACAGGACCATCCCCTGAAGTGCAAGGGGAATTTGACACAGATGGGTGAGAGTATTTGCTTTTTATTCAGAAGCTTAACCCATTTAGGATCTTTAATTCATGAAGCTTTCAGCATCTGTTGTGAGATATGATCTCTAATATAGACTGTAGAAGTACCCATATTAGCTAATACTTAGATGAGTACAGTACAGTCAGCTTTCAGGAGGCCTAAATATATAAGTAACCCTCTGCCAACTGTATTGAGGTGCTCATCTAACTCCTCCTTTTCCTTCTCCATCTCTCTCAGTTGCTCTCCCACCTTTACAGGATCCAATGGATCATGCAAATCTGTCAACTCTGAAACTTATAAGGCCTTTCACAACCAATCAGTAAGCACCTCTGAACTTACTGATTCCACTAGTTTTTTAAGTTCTTATTCTTTGAGTTTATAGGACATTTCTGAATCCCATGATCAGTTTACCCATAATGAAAGCAAGCTTTATACTTCTTACATTAAAGTTATCAGGCAGTACTGATCTTCTTCAGTGGATTCAGTGCTTTAATAATCATATTAAGGTTAATATCCATGACATCCAGATCACATAATGCAGCAGGTACAGCACCAGTGCTCCTCATAGAATTTATGGCTTGGTTTGAATACTTGAGAGTGGTCTCTCACCAGAAAAGGATTTAATATGCTTCAGCAACAGTTATTGGTTGGTTGTCCAATCAGTTTCATTCACTTTTCATGGTTTCATCAGCAAATATGATGAAGAAGCCCAGGCAATTCTGTTTCAGCAGATCAAAAGTTGACTCATTGTACAATCTATTGAATTCAGTGTAATATAAGGTCAGATCCTTGGTCTGGTAAAGAGTCAGAAATCATTTGTTCCTCTTAATGTTAACATCTGATTCCTTAAAATTTTATTGAACCCATTGTATGAATTCCTCCCATGACTTTAAAAGAGAATGATTAATAGGATCATTCATATAAAGTTATTTAATGCTCTTTCACAGATTTTTAGTACTCCCATGAAGAAGGTCAGCACCTTAAAAAACCTTCTAATGACTTGTAGGATTCTTCCCTGTGAATTCTCATTTATTTTGAAAATGAGCTTCCATCTGAGTAATCCATTACATTGCTTCATCATTCTTGTAAGTTCCATCATATGTTAGGGGTTTTACCATATCTAACATTTTAATGTATTTAGTTGCCAGAGGTTCATCATTCTAGTTGTCCTCTCATATGGTTGTTCATCCTGATGGTATGTTCAGTTCAGCTGGCATACTGATATCTGGGGTGAGAACTATGAGTGCATCAATGGTTTAAATAGACAGAAAGGGACTGTTAGATCTTTCTTTTATGTAACATTAGAGATTAGAGATCTGATCTTACAGGGCAGATTCAGAGTTCATCTGACTAAGGTGGGTATTAGTGAGCTCTTTCTTAAGAGCATTATTCTGAATTCATATGTTTTGTAGATCATTCACTAACTTTACTATGGCTTTCTTGTTCATCTGCATGGATTGTGCATTCTTATAATGAATAGTATCTCTTATATGTTCTATTACAGCTTCTTAATCATATAAAATGGCTTGCAGAATGCTATCATGCACTTCTGGAGCCTTATTAGTAGGGATCAGACTAAGCATTCATTAGATGACATCTTACAGTTTGGGTGACAACTGACAGACATCATCTAAACCTTAATTGTGGGCTCCAATTAAGGTATTCTGCTTGGGATTATAATGAGTTAATTGATTATTAAACATATAACTTCTGAAGGTCAATGAGTTTCATATGAGGAAAAGGGAAGAATTTATGTGTGTGGGTAGCCTCCTGTCCCAGCAGACATTCTTAAGGCTTATATACCTATTAGATGAGAGGGAGTAACTCCTCCAAATCACTTGCTACCCCTCTTCTTGTCATCAGGAGTCACCAAGATTGCTATTTCATGCAGGGCCATATTAGTCATATATGACTAGGGCTGCATTGTCCTTGCATGATGCTACATGGCACTACATTCTTATCTTATAAGAGTGTTTATCTGTGACATCTCATGTGATCCCTGTGGACCATATGACATGGTATAATAGATCTCTCCATTAGTAAAATACCATGTCACTTGACCATATAAATGGTCAGTGTTTAGACATGCTACCAGATGTGATTTAAAGGTGTCTAATTGTATGAAAACTATGAGAATTATGCAATATATACAGAAAATAGGTGATAGGCTGTAGCCCAAATAGGGGTAGTACACTATAGCACCAGCCAGTACAATAGAGTTTTATATGATCACATGACCTGGTCATGTGATCCTAAAAACCACATGTCAGTATCATAGATCTCAGTTGCCTACAGATAGGCCTTCTAGTTAAGTATTAACATTTAACTAAAGTTTGACTTTAGTCAAGGGAAGATACATACATCATTGGAGAGTTTGTGTGTGCTCTTAAGTTTATCCTTGTTAAATTCTATTAATGCTCTTCTCCAATATTAACCTGCCTTAAGAACAGGGGAATGCACATTGATCTCTGTGGGGAGATTAAAGTAAACCATGTGGGAGCAGTCAACTGTAACCATCTGATGCATTTGGGAGATAGTAACCTTTGCAATGTCTGTGTCAGTCTCATTAATAAAATTGCTTATATGCCTCTTAAAATCTCACACCATCATTATTGCCTTAAGATGGCATCAGATCCTGCAGCAGTTAATTCTTCTAACCTTAATCACACTGATCAGCTTTTGGATATAGTTGTCTTTCAGCTCCCAGTTGATGGCAGAACCCAGTCATATGGGGTTGAGGGTGTGAACATTAACCATCATAATATCAAGCAAAGCTGCTTCAATATAGGCATTATTCAGATCAGGTGCACTATTAAAGCTGATCTCCTGGTCTTCATTCACCAGGTGTGTTTTAGATACAGTATCATTTGGGTGTATTTCAGGCACAGCATTATGCTGTGGAGGCAGGTCCTCTTGGCTGGCTGATGTGTTAAGTTCTGCCATTGTGGCCAGATCAACTCAAGAGCTTCCTTACCTTACCTATTGAATTCAACCTAAGTTCAATGTTAGAATTATGAATTTAATAGAAAGTTACATATGGAACTTAAGTTCAATTTAAAACTTACCTGATATTGAAGTTTGTGGAGTTGAACTTGGTTCAACTTGAATCTTAATAAAGGGGCCCACAAAATGAACAGGGGCAGGAGTGTGTCTTTTAACAAAGAAGGTTGCTAAGGAAGGAAAAAAAACCAGAGCAGAGAGTTCAACCTATCTTATAAATCACAGATTTAATCACTGTGGTTTATTCCCTGGTGCAGTTAACTTCATAAAGTGGTGTGGTTATAACCATTTCATTAATGAGCTAGGTAATCACTGTTACAGGGCTGGGTTTGCTGCCTTGTTGTTAAAATCTTTCATACAGGGTAAATAATGGAAACTGTTTATTTATACAACTCTTCATTTCTCTGCTGCAATACCAGCAGTATATCTGAAAAGTCCTCACATGACTCTGTAAATATGGCCTTCCAGTCAATATTAATAAATGTGCATTTAAAGTTAAAAAGACTACCTACCTTAACTTCATTGTGGAAGTGGGGAAGGGAGTCTGCATGGACTCCAAAAAGTTGCCATAATCATCAAATGGGAAGCCCCTATAACTGTTAAAAATATATAAGGCTTTTTTAGCTTTATAAACTTCTACTGACATTTCATTTGAGAGTTCTCTGACATTGTATGATAACTCACAGATCTCATGCATAAAGATTAGCAGTTTCAGTGAACTAAAGATGCTGAAAATGCCTTTAAATGCCTCAAGAAGATGTTTATCTCTGCACTAATACTTATTTTCTTTGACTCTGATTGTCTAACTGTAGTAGAAACAGACTCTTTCAGCTACATGAGAGGTGGCACTCTCATGTAATAGAACAATGACAGTGTCTTATAACCCTGTATCTTTATGTCTAAGAAACTCAGCCCTGCTAAAGCCAACTATGAGATCTATAATAAGAAATTACTTACTATTGTCTGATACCTTAAGGAATGGGACTCTAAACTCTGCAGTGTGAAAAACTTTAAGATAAGAACCTCCAATATTTCATGATAACTTGCAAGCTTTTTAAATGCTAAATACACTAGGTGGAATTTCTCAGCTGATTCCATTTTACAATTCATTACTGCTCAGGCACTGAGAACTCCATGGCTAAGGCACTTTCCTGCTGTAAGCAGGACATACCTTCTGAAGATTCTGATATCTATTAGGCAAACTGTGAGCACCAATTGCTTAACCCTATAATAATTAAAGATTTTGAGACCATATTGTACAGTGTGATCTGTGTATCATCTGCATTTATGAAAATTACACAAGCAGAAGAAGGATTCCTTCAGATGATCTTACTGCTACTAAAAGAGCTCTGGGAAACTACAGCTGCTTTGGACAAACAGCTGAATATGATGACTAATATTGTAAGGAAGTAACTTAAAGAGTACTATTTTCCACCTGAGCTATGCATCTGCATGGATATCATTAAATGTATTGTTAATTAAGACAGCCTGCTCTGCTTCTAAGGGTGGCAGTGGGTTCCTAATTCAGAACTGCTCTGTATGTAAATCATGCAGGAAACTTATAATTTTTTTATAACTGGCCATTTAAATTATGAAGCTCTTTACTGAATACTCTTCTGTAATTTCTACTGGCCTGATATATTACAGAACATCTAATGATTCATCTGAAACTGTAATACCTGCTGATCCACCACTGTATGGTAAGACTGCTGTTAAAGTCTTCTTAAATCTCTTCTAATTCCCAAGTGCATTTGGTGTAATGTTGCTATCAACTTTATAGTCAGCCTCCCTAAGAGTGGTAATTGTACAAACATTCTAGTCATTGTTGACTGCTTGAGCAAAGATGTTATCTTAGAATCATGTGAGAAAATGAATGCACCAACTGTACAAGTGCTTTTCTCTGATTCTGATTTTATTGCCAACATGGTCTACCTTATACAATTATCTCAGACCAAGAAACCCAGTTCATTGGAGCCCTTTGAGTCTGTATATGCTAACATCTGAAGATTTCCTGATAGCTCTTAACTGCCTATCATCTTAAAACTGATGGCAGTACCAAATGCATGATCTAAATGATTAAGACCTACCTCTGAAATTTCTATTCATATACTCAGGATGATTGGAATGAACTATTCCCACATGCTAAACTCACAATTAATAACTGTAATACTGTTAGCATAAACATCAGCCTGTTCTTTCTCTTGTATGGCTACAATCTTAAAGTGCTTAATCTTGCCAAATCTCCTAAACTGCCTCTATTACCTTGCAGTCTGATCCAGATAGTAAATACCATCATCTTAAAATTCCAGCAAGCTTACAAATAGGCTGAAGCTGTCATGGTAAATGTCCAACAAAATCATTAAGATCATGTGAATGCCTCATGGAAGTCTACTGAATGCTACAGAGTTAGTGATAAGATCTGTCTAAATCTGCAGAATATTACCACTGACCACTCATCCTGCACACTCAATTATTGCCATGTAAAGTACACTGTGGTCAAAGTTCTAAGAAGTTATAACTATTAACTTGACATACTATCTGAAATCCATAATGTGTTTCATACAAACTTGCTCCATAAAGCCTCTGATAACCTATTCTTCTTGTAGGATGTCACTGACTGGCACCTGCCTGGCATCATCAGAGAAGGCAATGAGGTTGAATATAAGATAGAAGCCATCCTTAACTGCTGCTCATGCAGCTGTGGTTTTCAGTACCTTGTAAAATAGCTGAGTTATAGAGCCTTAATGTGGGAACCAGCCTTTACCCTATGAGACACCACTGTGCTTATACAATATAAAGAACTGTATTCATTTAATAAGACTCTACCTGCTTTACTGTGTGTCTGATTCTCCACTTCTGCCTGCCTCCCCTCTGGGTAGGGGGGGATAATGTGAAGGGCTGCACTCTTATACCTCTATTTTATAGCTCAGCTGAACCTCACAGCTTTAATTACATAATTGGCCTGATCTTTCTGTTATGGACCTGCAGGCCCAAAACCAACCCCAGGCTATTAAGAGAAGGCTATGGAATGGAAAAACCTTTTGTCCAGAATTAAGTAAAGTCATGTGATTAGTGTTATTTTTTTTTAGGTTCAGGTTGAAAAACTGCCCTGGGTGCCTGCCCAAACAGGTTGGTGGGTCTAGGCTGTTATGCTAAACCTGAAATACTGGGTTAGTGGGTTAATATAGGGCAATCTATTAAACCTGCTGTGGGTCACCAGAAATGGTTAGTACAGCCTTACTTACTAAACTGGAAAAGTTATATAAGTATATTTCATTATCTATATCTATAATGCTTGCAGAAGCCATCAGTAAAGATCAGAATGTTATTAAGATATATAGAAGCAAATTTATTTAAGTACTCTTATAAGGCCCAGTTAATGTATCTCTATTACATACTAGATGCATTTATGAGACTGAACAGCATAACAGTTCATTCAAACAGATCATATTTTATGTAAAAGGTAGTTAGCCATTTATCTTCCTCTGCAATTTGGATCTTGTAGAAGGCAGAGATGATGTTAAACTTGATGAACTACTTAACTTGTCTAATTCATTTAATTATCTTATTAATCAGTGAGAGTGGGTAGTAGTCTTTTTGAGTAAGTCAGTTAAGACCTTAATAATCAATGCAGAATTGGAGGCCTCTGCCAGACATTTTAATGAAGAGAATTAGTACACCTACAGGCAAATTACTAACTCATATGAAACCTTTATCTAGAAGGTTGTTGAGTATCTTTTGGAGGATAAGGAGTTCATTGTGTGATATGTTATAAAATAGGCTCTACAGCAGCTGTAGGTCCTTACTGTTCACCTTTTCAAGCTTGATATGGTGGTTGTGCACTCTGCAGAATAATGAGAGCTTGTCAGCAGCTTTATAGTTAAAGATATTAAGAAATTCATAATAGTGTAAAGGAAGGATGATTGTAGGGTCAGTCTTAAGTTTCTTGGAGAGTTAAAAGAGTGCTTTCTTTATATTAGCCATGCTAGTGGTAAAGATCTTAATGGGCAACTGGCCTTTAGTCTTATAACTGTAGTATTAAAGAAGGTTATAAACATTGGCAAAGATCTGGCAGAGATTAGCAGTCTTATAAATATCTTTTTCAGAGATGCAGATGTCTCCTGAGAACATCATACAGCAGTTATAAATGTTAATGAGTACTTAATGATTGAATAATCATAAGAGGCCAAGCATGAAGTCATATGAGAGGTTTTCAATCTTATAGGCATAAATATTTTCTTGGAAATGTCTGATGATATTAACATTTAACTTCATTATACTTTGTACAAGGTTGTCAGTATCTCTGTCAACACCTTTAAGCTTTCAGATGGGAATCAGAATATGTGGGAGTTTAAAACAGTTAACCATGTGAGAGTGGATTATTATGTAGTAACAGTAATTACTGTTTATTATAGTATTTATATTAAAAGAACAATTAACTACAGTAGGTATAAGAATCACAGAAACAGTCATTTTTTTCTCAAAGGTTTTCCTATTTAACTCTGGTAGCTTCTGCATGCAATTTCAGACAGAAGCTAATCTTTTCTTAGGTCTGATTAAACATCTTTAAAGTCTTCATTCTTATCATTATTAGGTGTGGTTTTCAGAGTTTAGGTGTTTATGAATTATATGGGTGCAGATTTCAGTGAAATATAAGTGTTATAATAGTTTATAGTTCTATGGCCAGATTTATTATAATTGATGCAAATGTTCTGTGTGCAGCAGTCAGTAATAATGGCAGTAGTTATATTAGATATATAAAAGGTGCTTATATAAGATGTGAGCTTCCAGTTCATGGCATTCAGATTGGGTGAATAGGTAGCAGGCAGTAAAATATTCAGAATGACAGAGTTTTAGTGGAATTAACTTTGAATGGCATTGATCTGAGTGAGATTATTCTTAATTTTATGAAGCTCAGTGCAGTACTTATTATATGAAGAAGGTTATTAAATGGAAATGGTCTACTTCAGAAGATTCAAGTTGATAGCTTTCTTAAGCAGGGCTTTTTTAATGGTATTATCCCATAATTGTCCATCTGCTTTCAGAATGTTCTGGTTGAACTTCAGGAGAAATGCAGTGAAAGTATCATTTCTCTGATAAATGCTGTGAAGCCAGATCAGGGCCTTCAAGGCAACTGCAGGGTTAGAGAACAGGATGTTAAATTAGGTGAAAATCTTATTAGAAGATAATATATAATGTAAATTGATCTTTATTTAAGAATGAAATTAGGTGAAAGCAGTGCCAATAAGTTATAAGAAAATATATCATATCTGATTGACAGAGCCATTAATTGCAGGACCATTAACATTGATTTTAACCACAACATCAAGTCATCAGATAGGGTATTCAATGAGCTTTTTACTGCTGAAGATTGCCAATGTGGCAAGCTTCTTTTTCAGATATTTTATGAAATTTCCTAAAGGAGCAGTTGGAGGGTTCAGGGTCTCAACAGGGGTTTAAGCCTGGTTAGTGAGAGACTGAACCTGAATTGCAAGCTATTATACAAGGTTTTAAAGATCAGCTTTAAAGCTCTGAGAAGAGCTACTACCTTTATACAGAAGGTTCATATCTATAGCAGTAGATTCATAGGATTAATTGGATTTAAAGTCAGAGTTGGATGAACTAAGGGAAAATCTCATAAAATGTTAATATAAATTATTAGAGCTTTCTTGCCTTTTGCTGACACATCATCTGGCTATACTGAATGGTTATATGAAGCTGGTATCCCAGGTATACCTTTCATTAGTACTAAATTTAAATTTTTTAAAAGAGTCTGCTATACATATAAATTACATTTAAAATGTGCAGATCACATTCAGAAGGTTTAAAACTGTACAAGAATCTCTGATAAAAGATTAAGGAGTAATTTTAAAATGTGATAGGCTAGATTTCTACTACAGATGAGAGCTAGCTATGCTATGTATAAATTTGAAATTACTGAAGAAGAAAGGAAAAAGGAAAAAAGAATATAAAATTATATAATATAAGAGATTTTCAGACAGAGTAATATTTTCCCAATCTGATAGTTAGGTGAGTAGCAGCCTTTAATTGACTAAGCAATTTCAGGGTCTGAGGCCCTGAAATTCCTGATTGGTCAGGTAAAATATTAGAGAAAGATTAGGCTAATTGTACAATTAGAGCTGCAAGGTTCAGCTGAGCTATAAGATAGAGATATAAGGGTGTAGCCTTTCATAATTTCTATAGTTATATCACTGTTCTAATGCATGAAATGGTAGTAAAATGGTGAGATAATTAACCTTCATTATATTTAATTTTCTGATATATTTACTTTTATGTTCTGCTGAATGAAATGTTAAAGAGAATGGTGTCTCTATGATAGAATCAATGTTCCACAGTCATATCATGGCTCTGATTGGTGCAATGGTGTCAGAGCAGTCAGACCACTGTTCCAATGAACCATGAAAATCCTGTATGGATATTTTATGCCTATGGATGCTTTGTTATATAGATCTGCCAGCAGTGGGAAATGCTGGATGTATGCAGGGTATGGAGTTGGAGTTGGCAATGCGGTATGACGGTGTGGCAGGATGGCATTTTTTGACGTGAGATATAACAGCAAGTTACAGCGCAGTCAAATATATCCAGCAAGCATAACTCTGTCGTTCTCAACTTCTCATCGTCATGATGCTCTGAGGAAAGTCAGCCCTGTCTGATTGGGCGCTGATTGATTAGGGCTTTCCATCCCACGTGACTGATCTCTTATCTCTTTTCTTTTTCTTCCCCTCCGCTTCTTCTGATCTCGACTTCATCCTCCTATCCCGCAAGGAATTGGCCCTCACAGCAAGCGACTTCTGGAGTTTTGCGCTTGCTTCCGTTCGTAAAGCTCCAATTCACCCCCTTCTTGTTCTTCTGTATATACCCTATTCTTCCCTTTCGTTTCTTTCTTGACCCCGTTGAGTCTCGTCGACATCTGCCCAAACCACGCATCGCAAATTATGGCTGAAGGAGCAGATAGTACTAGTATCCATGCCGAAAGCGCGGCCGTTGACGCTAAACAGGTCGTGTCTGATGCCAATGCGCACTCGCGCGACTTGTCGAATGCCGCGAGTGATACTGAGGGTGGCGGGGAGGGCGGACATGATGTAGCTGCGGCCGATGTGGTGGACGAGAGCAAGAAGGGCTATTTCGCGTACTTCTTAACCAAGGAGTTTTATATCGTGCTTGTCCTTGGGTTAGTTCCCCAATAACTATTTTGTCGTCTGCCAGGGGGGGGTCAATACTAATGCGAGTCCCTCAACAGTCAAATCCTCGCCCTCTGCATCACTTCCACCAACACGTTTAGTCAACTGCTCGCGAACATCGGCACGTCCATTCCAGCCTTCCAGTCGCTTTTCAACTACGTTCTGCTGAATCTGGTCTACACGGGTTATACCATCTATCGCTACGGTATCAGGGGCTGGTTCCGTCTTGTGCTGAAAGATGGATGGAAATGTATGTACATACAAGCCCCCCCGGCCCTAAACCCCTGTCATCCCGCTTCTAACCATCCCATCTTAGATATAATCCTTGCATTCTGCGACGTCGAAGGAAACTACTTCATCGTCCTCGCCTACCAGTACACCACCATCCTCTCGGCCCAACTGATAAACTTCTGGGCCATCGTCGTGGTCGTCGTGCTCTCCTTCTTCCTCCTCCGCGTGCGCTACCACTGGGCCCAAATCCTCGGAATCCTCGTCGCCATCGGCGGCATGGGTGTTCTCTTCGGCTCTGACCACCTGACCAGCGGCGGCGGCAACTCTCCGTCCTCCGCTCGCCAGGTAAAGGGCGACTTATTCGCACTACTCGGCGCAACCTTCTACGGCATCACCAACGTCGCGGAGGAATACTTTGTCAGCAAGAGACCTATCTACGAAGTCCTAGGCCAGATGGGGCTATACGGTATGATCATCATCGGCGTGCAGGCCGCCATCTTCGACAGACAATCGTTCGCGACCGCCGTGTGGAACGGCGCTGTCGGCGGCTACCTGACGGGATTCACACTTTGCATGTTTATATTCTATTCGCTGGCGCCGATATTGTTCCGGTTGGCGTCTGCGGCGTTTTTCAATATCAGTCTGCTGACGGGCAATTTTTGGGGGGTTATTATTGGGATTAATGTGTTCAAGTATACGGTGCATTGGATGTATCCGATTGCATTTGTGTTGATTATGATGGGGCAGGGGATCTATTATTTGGGTAGGAGGGTGTTGGGGGAGGCGAGGAAGCCGTGGCTTGGGAAGAATCAGGAGAAGGGGGTTAGTGGGGTGGGTACTGCGAAGAGGAAGATTGCGGTTGTTGTTGGGGCGGATGGGGAAATTCAGCCTCAGGCGGGTGATAACCGCGTTTAACTAGCGGACTCCATATTCGTGGCTAGAGAAGTAATTCTCTGCCGCTTTTGGACGTTTCCCCCGTTGAGATCTGGTGCATCTACTCCATCTCATGGATAGAGAAGAATGCAACACCAC